>CM067216.1:139206524-139341302 GCA_034190945.1 Octodonta nipae | reverse complement strand
AAAAGGCATCCAGTAACTCCGTTATGATTGACTATATCGATATCATATCATTGAAAAGCTCTAAAATGTCCCGATTTTTTGAGGTCATAGCCAACTGTGGTTTCCTTAAAAAAAATATAAGTTTGTGTCATATCTCGAAAACGAGAGCTGTCAGGCAAACGAGGACATGACATCATATTCGCGATACACAGGAGCTAGAGGGATTAGACTAAATCGACAGAATTTGGTTTTTTTCAAAATATCTAGTACAAACACTGCTGAGATGTGATGTTTTCTCCATCCCACTGGGAGTGTATTCGGTTATTGTCCATGATAATCTTAACAAGTCTTTCTATTCTGTTGTTCCTGACCCCTCGTTGGTACTCGGTCAGTCTTCCAACGTCTTTCCGAAGAGAATTGATTTTCCTTTCAAGCCTTCTTGCCAAGGTGGAATTCGAGGCGTTTGTCTAAATTGGGGACGGTCTTGCTTTGGTCTTATTGCGACCCCAATAGTTCTGCAGATGGAAGTTGGAGCAGAGTAGATGACTGTGTGTAGCGACTCTAACGTATTAGCACCTAAAACATAGTTTGGCAAGATGAATTTGTTCATAGCCTGCAAGACGATACCCAGTTTCTTAGACGATCTTAGTTCGGGAAGAGCTAGTCTAGTCAGTGGATCTGTTTCACTATACTCTATAAGAGCTTCTTCCATTTCTGATTGGATCTTCACAAGCAGGTCAGCGTTGGTTGGCTGTTCTTGTTGTAGTTCCTGAGTCTCGTCCGCTCTTTGTGCCAAAGATATTTCAGGCCCTGAATCGATTGTATTTCGACCAAATAGTTCGCGCTCCACTTCGTTCTTTATTGTGTCCAGTCGTTCAGGCGAAATAAGGCCATTTCTCAAGATGACACGATATTGATCTGCGACTCTCTGTTCGGTAACTTGAAGCTCTGGGTACTCACGACAGAACTCTTGATGGAGTATTTGACGATATCCAGTCTTGTCCTGGCCTAGGTTCGTAAATCTGTAAAACGTGCGTATTATAAATTCATTCATGGTGCTAGTCCATTTCATGCGCTGTCTTTTCAGTCCCGCTTGAGTGAGGGCTGGTTACTAATTGTTATTGTTATTATTATTCTTATTTTATTTTATTATTACTATTATTTTATGCGTTTTTGTTAATTTAACCATGTTTCGGAATTGCAGTTTATGAAACCCAAACGTAAAATGTAACACAGCAACTACAGTTAAGCAGTTGTAATATCAATAATTGGTCAAGGCTTTATAAACAAAACTAGTACTGCCAAGATAGCCCTTTCCGGATAGTCTCTTCAAGGCATTACTATTTTTTAGGCAAGGCAATATATATATATATATATATTATATATATATATATATATATAAGGAATGTAACGAATATTCGCATTCGCATTAGCGAATATTCCCAGGTTTTTAATATTCGCATTCGCATTCGCGGTTATATATGCGAGTAATATATTTATATTTATGCAATTACTGAGATTTAAGATTTTCAGGTTTGTTATTTGTACTTTAAGAAAAATCTTCTAATTGTGATACATTCTTGATATTACTCATCAGGTAAATTGCACACTGTTTTATTATCCTTGATTCTTACTTGGCCAAGCAAGTACCTACCTGTAGATATTTGCTTGTTCTTGCAATATGAAATGCCAATTGTATGATAACATAAAATTCATTATAACTTTAATAAAAAATAGAATTCAGGTATTTAGATGCACTTAAGTTACATTTTAATTACTAAGGGCCGGTATATTCACCTAACAATAAAGTGTCAAGTAACTACTTGTCAGTTAAATTTACTGGAAGGATTAATTTAAATTGAGTATATTCATGCAAAATATTATGTCATATATAACTCTGAGTAATTGCTGACATATTATGTTTCCAGTAAATATTTACTTGAATCTGCCAAGTAATTATCCTGTCAGTTGGTGCCACTAACATATTACCCTTACTGGGGATGAACAGTGTTGGGCAAGATTAAATGTTAGACAATTAAAATTAACAATTACTTAATTCTTAATCATGTCTATTGCAATTAACAATAATAGTAATTGTGAAAACTGCGATTAACAATTAAATAATTGTTAGTCGTGAGTTTCCACAATTAACGATTAATCAATTGTCAATCTTTTTAATGTTTTTGATTAACAACTAACAATTAAAATGTATCTTATTAACAATTAAAATGTATCTTATAATGCAAGAAATGTATGTTTATTTGTATATATATATATATATATATAAATATATATATATATATATGTAATTTGGTTCCGGAAAACGGTTCTCCTTTGATGTAATTTATGAATTAGAAGATTTTGATGTGTTTGGGAATAATCGTATTATTGAAAGGAATGAAATATTAAAAAATTCAGTGGCAGATTGTGACACTTATGTGTAGAAACAACAAATATTTTACAGTTGTATAGGATGATTCAAAACCCGTAACCCAGAAGCAGTTGTAAATGCATATTTACTTAAATTTGTTAAAATATAAAGCGCTGCGATTAAAAACATGTCGGATACTAAACATTTTATTATGTTAAAATATAGTGTAGTGGAATTATAGGTAACGTTGTTTAAAAAATGGATTGATTGGATAGCCATAAGCAGACGGATATACAGGGTGGCTCAAATATATGGTGGGGTAGAAATACTAACAAACAGTTATTCCAAAAATGAACAAAATTTTATATTTCGTAGCCCATAAACAGATATAAGATGGTTGGTATATAGAAAAATAATGTTTTATAGATAGCCCACAAGTAGTTGCAAATATATGTTAGGTTGGAATATCTACGGAGTAAGATAATAGTTTACAGGGGGGTTGATAAATTTTATAAACAAAAGTGTTTATAGGTTGGTTCATATGCAGTCAGATATGCAGGATGATTAAAATATGGAGTGGAGTAGAATTGTGTTTATACAGGGCGATCCAAATAAAAAAAATGTATAATGGATGGTCCAGGTAGATGCACTTACAGTGTGGTTGAAATATATTGTAAAGTGGAATTATTTTAAGAGTGTTCAATAAATGTTATGGAATCGAAATTAAAATGATTCATTTCGTCTTGGGACAAATGGTTTACATAACAAATGTTTGAATATTTGGATATATATATATATCCACATTTATATGATTTTTATTATTTTTTTTAATTTATTTTAGAATTTTTAGTAATATAATGGCATAATTGATAGCAGTTTCAACTCTGACTAACTTTGTTACATAAAAATGTTCTATATTGATAAAAGAAGAGTTCTTTACTATTATGAAAAACTCATGTTTTGGCGAACCTCGTATACAGTTATAAAAAGTGACATGTGACAAATTTATTTTAGGTTTCTGATCCAGCAGATCTCTTTATGAAGACACTACGAATATATATTTTTAAATATTAATTTGTTTATATCTGGGTTACAGAACTTCACTCATAAATTCAAGGTTTCGTGAAAAATGCGGGCACATATATCCAAATAATCGAACATTTGCTATATGAACAAACAAGTTTAATTCTCTAATAATTATTGAGACACTCTTTATAATAATTCAACTTCATAATATATTTCGTCCTCCCTGTATATGAATTATTTATCACAACTTTTTTCCTAAACTTTTTGAACTACCTTGTATACCTATAGCATTCTATATTCCAACATACCTGTATATGCGCCTGCCTATGGTTCATTCTAAAAGCTCTTCTTAGATATAATTCTATTCCACACTATATTTCAACCATCATAAATACACGCTTGCGGGTTACCCATTAAATTATTTCTTGTTTTAACATTTCTTTCACCACCTTGTATAACTACAATTCCTTTCCACTCTATATTACAAGCATCTTATATATGCAATTCCTTATGGGCTACCAAATATAGCATTTTTGTCGTAACATTTTTTTAAATCACTCTGTATAATTAATATAATAGAATATTTGTGAACTATCATGTATATGCTTCTGCTAATGACCACCCAATTTAACATATTTTTAATCACCCTGTATAAGATTAATTTCACTTTACACTATATTTCAAACATCCTGTAAATGTCACTGCTAAGGGACTACCCTGCAACATTTTTTCATAATTTTTTTAATCTCCCTGTATAACAATTGTTCTAGTTCGTCATATCTTCCAACTATCATAAGTATTCAACTGCTCATGAGTTACGCGATATAATTATTTTTTTATTTGTTTTCTAACCACCCTATATAATTATAGTTTCATTTCACTCCACTCTATTTTTTAACCACCTTGTATATGCAACTGCTTGTGGGCAATCCAATGAAACATTTAATTTCTAAAATATTTTGAACCACCTTGCATAATTATAATTCTAGGCCGGCTTATACTTAAACCAATTTGCAAATGCATATGTAACTGTTTATTGGCTACATTTCTGGAATGATCATGTACAACAATAATTATATGTATTGCCACGAAATGATAATTACACACAGAACTTACTTTCAAAGTGTATCTCAAATTAACTTGCGAATTTGTAAGTTTTATGATGAAAAATGAAACTAATTACTTTGTTTACTATCACTAACACATTTATTCAAACATATATAAACACTGAAAAAACCCATCTCACAAACCTTAAATACAAAACTAATGACCAAATACACCGACATGATGGTTAGCCGGTCGTGGTCAAGAACATAATGAATATAAAACTTAACGGATATCAAGGTATTATACAACTACCTGATATTCTAAGTGGTGCGTTCCTGCAATTTGTTTAGTGTATTGTTCAAATTTGATTGAATTACTTCATTGATTTTAAACTTCTGTACCTTTTCCAAAACCTTCCGTCGCGCTTATGCTAATTTTAAGTGTTTTTTGCGTGTAAAATATAGACAGTATTCGTGATTCCTGTTTTGTATGCCGAACTATTCGGACACTTTTGATACCGTCTTAATCGGCCGCTTTTTGTTGTTATTGTGTTACGATTCCGCGAGTTATTAGTTCCGGTCGTACCAACCGCTAAACCGCTTTCATTTTGTTTCTTTTGTGTTAACAAAAGCGCATCATTTGTTTTTAAACCCGCATTTTTGTTTGCTCAATCAATGAACATTACGTCGCTATTTTTTGTGTAACGTGTAACCAAGAAAACACCATCTGCAGAGCTTCGACCTAAAAGGTTAGTGATTAACTTTATTTGGTGAATTAATTTACGCGACGGCACGTGTTTATTGATTGTTCCGCTAAAGGTCCTTCGTCAATTACATACTTCCATTGAACCAGCATTGATCTAAAACCGCAACATCTAATTCATACATTTTTTTGGATATTATATGTAATGTGTCAACGAAGACATTCCACTAAGATTACCACCAGGAATACCCGTCCTAACATAGTAATTCGAACAGGGGTGTTTTTATAAAGTTAAGCTGATCATTAAGTAGCAAATCTGGGAATTTATTGTGAGAGAGGTAAATTTGAATTTGTTCTAAAAAAGATGTTTTAAAATAATTATTACTGAAATGCAAAATTTTTGTGTTTTCTATTGTGGGAAAAGTGTGCCCTGTTTGAATTACATGGTTAGAAAAGGTCGATTTTTTGAAAAGTGCTAGTATAGCAACCCAAGCCAACCAGTTTTATAAATTAATGAAAAAGAGACAGACCTGCAGTCAAAACTTATGGTTCAATCAACAGTGCCTACAGCTTCAATTAACCCCAAA
The DNA here is from genome assembly GCA_034190945.1 of Octodonta nipae. Taxonomy (NCBI): domain Eukaryota; kingdom Metazoa; phylum Arthropoda; class Insecta; order Coleoptera; family Chrysomelidae; genus Octodonta; species Octodonta nipae. The sequence goes on along the minus strand of CM067216.1, from coordinate 139,335,590 downwards.
GTTTATTTCTCTAAGGACAAATTCAAAGTCAGCGACCTCCATCAAAGTCATCAAAGCAGCCCAAGTCACCTGTTGAAAGAAGAAAATAGACTACTGTTCAGCAAACGTGCGGTCATCATTCATTACATTAAGGTATTGTACTCAGAACTTGCTTATAAACTTCACCCTGTTGAGTTTGAAATTTTATTTGATAGTATAAAAAGTAGAATCAGTACATTTATCCATAACAAATTCCTCACGGAATCTAAAAAACTGAAAGATTTAGCCAAAAATAATCGTTCAACCGGAAGTAATTTTGAAGTTAAATTTAGCAATAGAATAATTAATTATTCAAACGTAGATTTTTCCACACAAGAGCTTAGTTTTTTAGAGAAAGGTCCAAAATACTCACCAAACTTAAGAAATAACACCAAGACAGAAATTTCTATCGCAGAAATAGAAGATGCTCTACGAAACTGTGTAAATATTAATTCCACGAAAACTCAAGATAGCCAATACTTTACAGTCAGATTAATCAGTCACAAATAATTCAGATTACCACATTTTAAAAGCCGTTCAAAATAAAATTAAAACTAATAATTTAACACTTACAAAAGCAGACAAATCAAATGCCATAGTAATAATTCCGAGAGAAGAATACCAGACCAAGATGAGTTCATTTATTGATTCAGATTTAACAGAAATAAAAACAGATCCTACAAAAAGCAACAATCTAGACATTTCATAAATAATACATGATCAACTCTAATTCAAAATTATGAGAAATACAAATTAATTAATAAAAATCCCTCCGCTCCAAAATTGTATGGCCTTACGTAAATAGCTCAACTAGATCTTTAGCGTCCAAACTTAATAAAGAGTTTAGGAAACTCACAAAGTTTCTCCACAATATACTATAAAAAATTCGCTGGAACTTTCAACATCAATTAATAAACTGAACATAGTAAAAACGGGATTTTTAGTATCTTTCGATGTCTGCAACATGTTCCCTTTTATTCCCAAAAATGAGTGCTTCCCATAAATTTCAAACTTATTAAATAACTGCTCAATAAATCCTAACTTACGTAAAGAAATAGAATCAGCTTTCGAATTATGCCTCTCTCAAAATTATTGTCAATTCAATAACAAAGTTACATCCCAACATATCATTTACAATAGAAATAGAACAGGATTGCAAAATTAACTTTTTAGATCTTACTCTTACTCGGAATAATTCATCAATAAGTTTTAACATATATAGAAAACAAACATTTACTGACACCACAATTCATGGGTCTTCATTTAGTCCGCTAAACCATAAATTATCCGCATACAAAAATATGATTCATAGAGCCTTTTCTATCCCATTATCAAAAAGTGATTTAAAACTTTTTTTAAAGAATTAGATACTATTATTATAATAGCCAAAAATAACGACATCAATCCTAATTTAATTATTAAACTAATCTCCCGAAAAGAGTTTCAACTAGCATATCGAAGCATCTATCCCTTTGTCAAAAATACAGATCCTACAAAGTACATTTCATTAACTTATTTTGGAAACGTGAGTAACAAAATCGCTAGAATTCTATCATCCCAGTTAGCTTCAAATCACAATTCAAGTTATCAAATTTATTAGTTAACGCCAAGGACAAAGTTAGTATTTACAACAGGTCAGGAGTTTATAAGCTGATATGTTCGGACTGTAATAGCTTCAATGTGAGAATGACAACCAGAAATTTCGCTAAAGGGTACCTAGAACACTATACATCTTTTAGACTACATAAAACTGATTCAACCTTTTCTAGCCATGTAATTCAAACAGGGCACACTTTTCCCACAATAGAAAACACAAGAATTTTGCATTTCAGTAATAATTATTTTAAAACATTCTTAGAACAAATTCAAATTTACCTCAGCTTAACTTTATAAAAACACCCCTGTTCGAATTACTACGTTAGGACAGGTATTCCCGGTGATAATCTTAGAATATCAGGTAGTCGTATAATACCTTTATATCCGTTTAGTTTTATATTCATTATGTTCTTGACCAATACTGGCTAACCATCATCTCCGTGTATTTGGTCATTAGATTTGTATTTAAGGTTTGTTAGATGGGTTTTTTCATTGTTTATATATATTTGAAAATGATGCACTAGGCATCGAAACTAGTCACATGTTTTAGTGAATAAATGTGTTAGTGATAGTAAACAAAGTAATTAGTTTCATTTCATCATCATGATTGACTATCACAAAGTAACGGCTTCCACAATCCATTTTTTGTAAGTTTTATTATTTATTAATCGCAATTAATTTTTCAATCGATTAATTAGTTGATTGAAAATTTAATTCATTAATGCCCAACACTAGGGATGAATATACACCTAAATAAAGCCTAAAAATAAGTTACATCAGTTTCATTATGTATAATATGTAGTTTCAATTTAACTCGTGAACATTTATTCTGTTTAATAAAAACAATAAACTTGTTTATAATATTACTTCATGAAGTAATCCAAAGGTTTGGATTACTCCATAAAGATGACAACATAGAATATTTAAAATTACGTTGAGTGTTTTAAAGAAAGGTTTGATGTTAGGATGCAAAACTGTTTCTTATATTTAAAACTTAAAAAAATATATTTAATTAAAACAAAAAGAAACGCCTTCTAAACGTTGTTTGTGGCATATTCTTGATTACTTTTATGTTTTTTGGGGCAATAACACCACAATCGAAATAAAACGACGTATATTGAAGGTAAACCAAACGTTTCAAAGTCTATTCTGACTTTGTTGTCAATGTCTTTATATTTATTCACGTAAATTGCAAAATGAATTTTTTTTATTTCTATTGTGGTGTTATTGCCCAAAAAAGCATAAAAGTAAACAATAAAAATTTAACATTTCTTCTTTGCAACATAAAACACACAATTTATTTATTGGACTTGGTAACTAATTTTAGTAAAGGAATATTGAATTTTAAAAAGTTTTGAAGCTTTGTCTCCTTGCAACCTACTTCGTTGAGGTGTGTACAGAAGACCAGCCCTACTAAAAACTCTTACACTGGGTACACAGGTGGATAGTATGACTAAATACTGTCGAGCTATAGGAGAAAGAATACTATAGTTGCTACTGTTCACCTTCCACCATGTAAGTGGGTCAATGTTATCTGCTACACGTTTATCCTTTAAATATTCATCAACAGTTTTCTTAATTAAAAAGTTCTATGGGGTTTAGCCATTCAATTTTTCTTTCTTCTTCACTGTCACTAGACTTCATCAGAAATTGCATGAGTCTTTAAGAGATAATGATTTCTCTGATAAAGTGGATGTAGAGATTCCAGTTGTACAATTAGTCATTCGAGCATGCTTATGATGTGAACAATGTGAATGACTTGTTTCATTGTTTTTAATTGATTCTGTAATAGTTTTCACAACTTGATCTTTAGTAGAAGAAGTTTTGAAAAACTTTAGTTTGTATCTTGGGTCAATGAAAGTAGCCATAACAAACAATATACACTAGTGGAAAAAATTAAAGGATCAAAAAATAATTCCAAATTTTTTGACGTTATTCAAGTGTCTGGTTTTCGCCTGAAAATGGTCGTACCGGACTTTAAAAAAAAGTATTTTAAAGCTTGAAGTTTCTGGTTTTGAAACCTGATGATGAAAATTTTTTTCAAGCAAACGTGAATCGCTCAATCCTAACGAATACCATAAGAATTTTTTTTCAAAATTTTTTCTATGTTTTGTTTTGGTCTATGAACATGTACAATTTTTTCGAAATAAATCACTCTATTGATCGGATAAGTTGTTTATTAAGCTTTAAATTGTTTTTTTTGAAAAGTTCAATACGACCAGTTGTCCCTAAGATATCGAACTTTGAATGGAAAAGGATCTTTTTGTGTTTAACCATCAATATCTCAGCAACCGTTGATCGCACAAGAAGAGTAAGAAAGGTTCTGAAATCTTGAACAAACACTCCATAAAAATCAGCAACGGTTTTTTGAAAAAAAAAAATATTTTTTACATTAATTTGAAAAATCAAGAAAATAAGCACTTTTGTTGGCTTTTGGGAACATCAGGCGCTAAATTGGAATATCAAGAAAACCAGTAATGTTAAGTGTGCCTTTTACAGTTCAATATGCCAACAAAAACCGTACAAAGTTTCGTTTAAATCCATCGAGCTGTTTTTTTGTTTTCTTCGATCGAATTTTTGAAAACCTTGAAAAGTTGATGATTTTGATTTTAAATGATCATAACTTTAGCAAAATGCAAAAAACTATATTTTTTCTGTTTCTTATACAATATCTTTTATAAATCTGTTTAAGATTATGGGAAAACAAAAGAGAAATTGGAAAAAAAAATTTGGAAAATTAAAAAAATTTTTTTTTAACAAATTTGTATTCTTTTTAATGACCCAAAAAAATTAAAAAAAAGGAAGAAATTTGAAATTTTTTTTAATGACTCCAAAAAATTTATAACACGATTCTGTTATTGCGGTCCATTGATTTTCTTGATTTATAAACTTCGACTGAATTAAAATTTTAATTAAATTTAGAACAAAGTTGATATACCCAATAGAATTTTGAACTCGATCTAGACGCTTTTCAGAAATTTATTATCGTTAGTTTTCGTGAACTCTTAAACGCTAAAAACAGGTTTTTTCAAAACCACTCCTTCTGCGTTACAAAAATTTCATAAATTTGCAAAAAAAAACAAGTTGCTTTCCGATCATGGTTAGAAGGTATTTATCAGAGCTAGAGGTTGCTCGTTTGATTACTCTGCTCGAAGAAGGTTGCAGTCAACGTGATGTTGCCATCCGGATGGGTGTTAGTCAATCCGTCGTATCTCGAACGTATGCACGATACCGGGAGACGAACCAATACATTCGTCGTACTGGACAAGGACGCCATCGTGTCACGACTGCTCGAGATGATCGAGCAGTTGTCCGACACGTTCGACGTGAGCCTTTCATCAGTGCGAACATTGTGGCGAGAAATTTTGCAAATCGGGTACAACAGCGACACCAAGTACGAAACATTTCTTCCCGTACAGTCATCAACCGTCTCGCGAAAATGGGTTAAATGCACGACATCCTAATCGTGTACCCATGTTGACAGCGAGACATCGCCGAGAACGTTTAGCGTATGGCAACGCACATCGGGCTTGGACATTGAGACAATGGAGAAATGTTTTATTCACTGACGAATCCAGGTTCAACTTACATGGGAGCGACCGACGTCCGCTTGTTTGGCGCCGTCGTGGTGAACGCCACGCCAGGACTTTGTTCGTCCGACTGTCGCCTATGGTGGTGGGTCAGTCATGGTCTGGGGCGAGATTGGAGAACACCTCTGGTGATTATGCGCGATAACTTAACAGCTCAGCGCTATATTGACCAAATTTTGAGACCAATTGTACTGCGTAGACGGCAACGTCAGAGGGAGTTTATTCTAATGCAAGATAACGCACGCCCACACACAGCCAACATCACCAGACGCTTTTTGGAACGCCATGACATCACTTTGCTGCGGCATCCACCAATGAGTCCAGACCTCAATCCCATCGAGCATGTTTGGGACATAATGGGTCGTCGTTTGCGCAGTGAGTATCCAAATGTGCAGAACTTGGCCAAATTAGAGCGTGCACTTCTGCAAATTTGGGACACCATCCCTCAACCTCAGATTGCCCGCTGCATCAATATGACTGAACGCTTAGCAGCCGTTATTCAGAACAGGGGTGGCAATACCCGTTATTAATATACCTGACGAACGGGTAGACGAACATACATACACATACACACAAACACTCAAATACACAAACGTACACAAAAGAAGCGTAAATCCGATCGGGCAACCTTCACGGGGTACGCTTTGGGTCATTAAAAAAGAATACTAATTTGTTAAAAAAAAATTAATTTTTTTTTTTCAATTTCTCTTTTGTTTTCCTACAATCTTAAACAGATTTATGAATTATATTGTATAAGAAACAGAAAAAATATAGTTTTTTGCATTTTGTTAAAGTTATGATCATTTAAAATCAAAATCAACTTTTCAAGGTATTCAAAAATTCGATCGAAGATAACAAAAAAACGGCTCGATGGATTTATACGAAACATTGTGGGGTTTTTGTTGGCATATTGAACTGTAAAAGGCACACTTAACATTACTGGTTTTCTCGATATTTTCAATTTAGCGGCTGGTGATCCCAAAAGCCCTCAAACGTGCTTTTTACCTAGATTTTTCAAATTAATATAAAGAATAAAAAAAATAAAAACTTTAAAAAAACCGTAGCTGATTTCTGTGGGAAATTTATTCAAGATTACAACACCTTACTTAATTTTTATGTGCGATCCGGGGTTGCTGAGGTATTGATGGTTAAAGACAAAAAGATCCTTTTCCACTCAAAGTTCGATATCTCAGCGAGAAGTGGTCGTATTGAACTTTGCAAAACAGAAATTTAAAGCTGAATGAACAAATTTCTATCCATGTAGTGGTTGATTGAAAAGAAAAAAATTCAAGTTCGTACACCAAAAAAGAAAAAAAATTGAATTTTTTTTGTTATGGTATTCGTTAGGATTGAGCGGTACACGTTGCTTGAAATTTTTTTTTCTCATAAGATCTCAAAACTAGAAACTTCAAGCTTTAAAATCCTTTTTTTTTAACTCCAGAGCGACCATTTTCAAGGGAAATACAACTAATTGAAAAACGTCAAAAAATTTGGAATTATTTTTTGATCCTTTAATTTTTTCCACTACTATATAATTTTCCAAATGAGAAAATCTGTGACTTAATTCTTGTTTAAAAACAACACTTGTGTTTCCAATGTTTTCATCATTCACATCAAATTCATTTATTACCTTTTCCAAAGTGGCTAATAATGGAATGACTGCAGATGTAGAAATATTGGCTACACTTAGTTCTTCTGTAATTGCCTCAAAAGGTCTGAGCAGAATAATTAACTTTTCTCTACTATTATCCATTCTTGCGAAGAGAGTTGAGCCATTTTGTTATTTGTGAAAGCATAAAGACACAATGAATCTTTGTTTTTCAAAATGCTCTCTAACATATAAAAGCTTCTATTCCATCTTGTAATACATCCTTGGATGAATTTAAGCCTTGGTTGATTAAGTCTTTCTTGTAGAGCTCCAATTTAATTTTGAGCAATAGTCGAGTGGACTTTGGTGTGATAAGCAATCAATGTCTTTAATTAATAGTAAGGAAACATCTTTGTTCATATTAGTACCACCATCCCTAACAATGCATTGTATTTTTTTCTTTTGGTATTTTCCATAGGGACAACATATTTTCTAGTTTTATAGCAATATTTTCTCCAGTATGTCGGCCATCATTAAATACCTCAGCTTTTAGCATCATTTTTCTTTCGAATTCATCTGTTATGCCATGTCAGTTGTAAATGCAATTTTCTTAAATAACTTGATTAAATCCAAAACTTTATCTTTTACCTTGCCATACAAATTCTCGCATAAAAACGAAGTAAACACAACTTTTAGATGATTTCTCATAGCACTTGTTGATCTCCCTTTCGGTGAATATTCCTTATTGCATATTTTACACTTTTTCAGCATCTCTTATTATAAAATAACTCCACACTTCGCTACTTTATGAGTTACTTATATTAAATGTTAATATATCACATTGTAACAACTTATAAAGAACTTCTATTGTATTCACAGATCATATTGTAATTTCATAAATAAATGTGTTTAACCTCAAAAACTAATCTATTATTAGATATTATTAGAGACTTGGGTAAGCACTACGTATTACCAACGAATATAGACTCTTATAGAAGCACACGTCTTATGGAGAGAATGTGTCCTTTGTTTACATGTTAGTTACCCACGCGATAGGGGCGCTGGCATTTCAGTTAATGTGTCATGTATATACAATATTATTGAAATACCACATAGTTGAAGCGGTAGTCGAGCGCTTAAAGCGCCCAGCCACTAATCTGATGTTCCCGGGTTCACAAGACCCAAGAAGAGATATTTTTTTTGGTTTTTAAATATATGTCGTTATTAATTAATTTGATGAATCAATTTTATGTACCCTTTTCATTATTTGCATTAACATATTCCGTTAATATTGACGAAAAGATCATATGAAGTATTTAATAGTTGCAAGTTGGTAGTCTTTTAATGCGAGCGCAAAAATCACGCCAAACCATTAGTTTTTTATTGGCAGGTAACAAAACTGCATATCATTACAGTTTATATATTGTAAAATCTTAAAATAGAGATTTAATATTTATTTAATTCAAGTGTAGATAGATTTCTTCGACATTCTTCTAATATTTATTTAGATGAACAAACACTTATTCAATTTCTATGATTGAATGAATATGACAAATACGTCATCGACGTATCTTAGCCATCACTTTGGTTTCAGGTTTGCTGTTTGTAGTGCCTTTTTCTCGAAATAGGTCATAAAGAGATTTGCCACCGCTGGTGATAGTGGGGACCCCATTGCGGCTTCGTCGGTTTGTTAATATATGCGGTTGTCATACATGAAATAGGCACTTTTTAGGCAGTGTCGTGACAAATCTATTACGAATTGCGGGAGGTCTTCATTTTCAGATATTTGTTGAAGTGCTTCTTCTACCGGTATGCTTGGATATAAGGACTTGACATCGAAACTAGCTATGATATCTTCTGGTTCTATGGAAATGCTGTTGAGAAGGCGTGTGAAATGATCCGAGTTTTTAAAGTAGGAATCTGCTTTTCCCACAATTGGTTGTAGGGTACTGGCTAGATATTTTTCCAAGTTGTATACAGGCGAGTTGAAAGCACTAACTATAGGTCGAAGTGGTACTCCGTCTTTATGGATTTTGGGCAAAGCGTAGAGCTTTGGGCATCGCCTTGATTTTTCTCTGGGGATCAGTTTTTTCTGTAGTTCTTTAATTTTGGATTTCGTTGTTTTTTCTAGGTAGGTGGTCCGGTCTATGGGCGATGGTTTGTAAGTTGAGTCATTGTTGAGAAGATGCTTTATTTTGTCCTGGTAGTCTATAGTGTTCATTACGACGGTGGAGTTTCCTTTGTCGGCAGGTAGTATGGTGATGTCTTCGGATTCTTTGAGAGTCTTAAGGGCTTTCATTTCTTGTCGACTGAGGTTTGGTTGAGGTGGTTTCGCAGATCTGATAACTTGGGCGACTTCTTGCCTAGACTAATACGAGAAGCTATTGAAATTGAGAAAACTGGACAACTAAATAAAAGAGACGACGCCTTGCACCTCTCTAACACATGGAAGACAATTATATCAAAACATCAAAATAAAACACAATTAGCTACGCAAAATACAAACTCGTCAACAAGCAACACCCGACACGGCAGCGAAGGGGGCGGAGTCAACACTGACCAATCAGGCGCGATATGATCTCCGACGGAGACATATAAAATAAACAGCTCAGGCACCGTAACTACGCATTGAGAATGCCAAGTGAGACCTTGGCGAAACGTCTGCAGGATTCAAAGATGAATCAATGTAACGAACGGATGTATTCCCGGATAAATATTTCTTCACATAGTTCCATCCGTGAAAGCCTACGACTAGACATATATATATATATATATATATATATATATATATATATATATATATATGTTTAGTTTGAGATTTTCACGGATAGAGAAATGTGTAATTTTGTTGTTCTCATGTGGCATCTTCGGATGCGTTTAGTGTATGAGGATGTTTCTTCCACGTTGCAAGGGCGGTCGACGAGGAAGAAACATCAGTTAGTTCTGTACTTTCTAGTATTTCGAAAGGTCCGTTAAACTTATTCTGTAGTTTGTCTTAGCATTGAGATTCTCTTATGTACACTTTATCGCCTACTTGGTAATTAGGAGGAGTTCCAAATCGGACTTTGGCTTTCCGTTTCTGTTGTTCTGCTCTTTCACGGGCGATCTTATAGTAATGGGAAATTCTATTATTGAGGTCTCTAATACATTTTGTAATGTGGTGTTTTTCGTTGTATAATATCTCTGGTGATATGTAGGAAGTATGACCGAAGATCAGTTCATGGGGTGTGAACCCACGTGTCTTATTGACAGAATTGTAATATGCGACTACTACATAGGGCAAGATGTTAAAGGGGTGTTCGTCGGGAAGAAGCGTATTGACTACTGTTTTAGCAGACTTGTCAGTAATTGGGTATCCTTAGGAAAATTTGGTTAACTCTTCTCATATGGTCAAGGCATAATTTTCATTTGGAACTTCGAGGATGTCAATGTTAAGTCTTTCGAATGGAGTTCTAGGAGTTTCAGTAATTACCAAAGGGATATCAAGGTTTTCGCGAAATATTTTGGCTGTCTGACATATTCGACATTTCTTTATATAACACAGGCACACAAAATAAAAAAAAGTCCACCAAGGGGACCTGTCAGGTTATATTTGAAGGTCAAATTCTGAAAAAGGGGAAAAAATCTGGAAAAATTCATACATGGGTTTTTCAGAAATCTGAATGCAAATCCGGTGTCGTTTGACCTTTATCAACTCAAGATCAACATCATCTGAAGGTCAAGTTCTGAAAAAAGCTCAAAACAATCTGAAAAAATGCATACATAGGATTTTCATAATGCTGAGTACGAATCCGGTGTCGTTTGACTTTTATCAGCTCAAGGTCAAGGTCATTTGAAGGTCAAATCAATAAGGTAGGATTTAAAAAATTAAAAAAAAAAAATAATATATAGGTTTTAAGAGTCTGGCTTTTTAAGGCCATTGAAGTATGAAAATAACAAACCATATATCGAGTTCGGTAGACCTACATCAAACAATGTACAAATTCATTATAGGATCAAAAAAGAGAAAGCTTTGTACCCACAAGAAAAATCTACCTTGAAAAAAGAAGTTTGTCTTTTTTTTAACTTAAAAATGGCAAAAATGCATTTACTAGAGATGTCCTGATGTATTTTCGGATATGCAGATCTCTGCATGTGTAGATTTTCAGATACGTTGATGAGTAAATGTGTGTATATGTGGGGATGTATGGATATGTGAATGTGTCGATGTGCGAATATGTGGATGTGTGGATGTATAGATGTATGGATGTATCTAATCGATTTTTTGATCTTATAATGAACTTAATGGCTTGATGTAGCTCTATAGAACTGGATATATGGATTGTTATTTTCATATTTCAATGACCTGAAAATACTAGATATGATCAAAATGAGATAAGATTTAGACTCTGCTACTCTTAAAACCTATATATGATTTTTTTCAACTTTTTAAAATCAATGACATTGACCTTGAGCTGACACCGGATTCATATTCAGCAGTCTGAAAAACCCATGTATGAATTGTTTTGAGCTTTTTTCAGAATTTGACCTTCAAATGACCTTGACCTTGTGCTGATAAAGTTCAACCGACTCCAGATTTGTATTCAGCATTCTGAGAAACCCATATATGAATTTTTCCAGATTCTTTTTAGTCTTTTTTCAGAAGTTGACCTTCAAATAACCTTGAAAAAACCGATCGCAGATTCGGAATCAGCGTCCCGAAATACGTATAATCTGACAGGTCACCTTCGTGGACTTTGCCTCTTTTTTATTTTGTGTGCCTGTGTAATTTTCAATATCTTTTGTAAGACCTTGCCCATTATATTTTTCTCTAATTCGCTCAATTGTTTCATTAATACCCCTATGTATATTGGTTTTTCTAGAATTATTGGCACTTGATCTTTTTTAATAGTTTGAGTTTTATTTTGACAGACTTTCCATTTTATATTTAATCCTGCACAGATAAACGAAAGCATTTTTAAAATAGGTAATTTCAAGTTATTCTCGACGCAATAAAGTTCTGATTCCGTTAGTACATTTTTTTTTTAAATATTGAAGCAAATAGAATCTCGTGTACGGTCTCGGGATTAGATGGTACAGGTATAATAAAATACCGTCTTATTCTAACACTTTTGCTAAAGAATACGTTAATTTTATATCGCTCAAAGTCGGCATTTTCTTCAAAGATATCTTCGAAGATTTAGTGGTGGATATTTTTATTTTCTCTGTCAAGAAATTGGCAGTTAGAATATTGCATTTTACTGTCATCTATGAGTGAGTCATCGTCGTTATTTGTTTCAGTTCCTTCCGAGTCGGTGTGATCGTATGTGTTAAGGGTGTTTATTGGAAAATATTGCAGATTGTTGGTTGACTGAAAATCGATTGAAGTGATTTATTTTAATGCGCGAAAATGTATCGGCATTTTTGTTGGCTTTTCCTGGTTAATATATGATTTCGTAATCATATTCCTCAAGTTTGAGTGGCCATCTTGCAAGTCGACTACCCGGATCTTTGATAGAAAAGAACCACGTTAACATGCGGTGATCGGTTAAACATTTAAACTTGCGGCGTAAAGTGTTTGACAGCCCAAATGATGGCCAGAAGTTCACGCTCTATAGTGGAGTATCGAGTCTCGGCTTTGCAGAGAGTTCTGGATGCATATCCAATGGGCAGGTCTTTGCCTATTTGCCTGCGAAAGTACAGCGCCGATTGCGAAAGCACTAGCGTCTATAGTTGGAAGAAGAGGTTCGTTGAAGTCGGGATAGATCAAGATCGGAGTGGACGCAAGAAATTGTTTTCATTAGTTAAAGGAGTCAACACATTCTGGATTAAAATGAAATGAAACGTCTTTTTATAGCAGTTTTGTGAGAGGTTTGGATATTTTGGCAAAGTTTGGGATAAATCGACGATAGTATCCGGCTAAACCAAGAAAAGACTTAATGTCTTTCTGGTTCTGCGTTTAACGGAAGTTAAGTATAGCTTCGACTTTGGAAGGATTTGGTTCTACTCCGTCCTTTGTAATCAGATGCTAAATATGCGACCTCCTGATGAGAAATTGGCATTTATCAGGTTGAATCTAAAGATTTGCCTTCGTAAGTCGTTTGAATACTTCAGTCAATCGTGCCAAATATTCGTGTATAGTTGGTGAGTAGACGATTACATCGTCCATATACACCAAACATCTCTCGTTGTGGATTCCGATGAGAATATTGTCCATCAGCCTTTGAAAGGTTAAGGGAGCATTCTTCAAAGCGAAAGGCATGCGCACGAATTCAAAATGACCGTTCTCTACAGTGAAAGTGGTTTTTTGAATGTCCTTCGATTCGACTTAGATCTGATGAAAGCCAGAAGCAAGATCTAATGTAGTAATTTGCCAAGTTAGTCCAGTAAGTCGGATATGTTAGGTAGGGGGTACTTATCGTTCACAGTTAGTTCTTTAAGTTTTCAGTAGTCTACCACTACGCGCCACATTTGTTTACCGGATTCGTCTTTTTTTTTAACAACCCACACAGGGGAAGACCAGGGAGATTTGGGGGTAGCGATAAGATTTGGTGAATATGGGTTTCGAGTTGTTTGTATCAATAGAGCGTTTTATTTTGTTAGAAGAAGAGCTCTCCAAATACTTTTAATTTGGACGCTGGGCTCGCTAATTATATTTCCCTTGGAGATTATATATTCTGTCTCTATGAATTTTCTTTTGTACCAGTGCTCTTCCTTGTGAATTGCTCTAGCCTGGTCCCAGTTGATATTAAGGTGTTCGGTCCATGCGTGATTAGCTAGACCAGACTTCGTTACCTCTGCCCTTTGAGTAGCAGTGCGGTGTTCCTTAATCCTGGTGTCCAGCGGTCGCTTTATCTCTCCAATGTAAAGATTGCCAAATTCACACGGTATGCTGTATATACAATTATTTGGTATTGCTGGTGCTTCGGGCTTCATTCTTGTTATCATGCTCCTCAAGGTGTCCTTGCTTTTGAAGATCATTCTGATTCCATAGCTCTGTGCAATTCTTCTAAGTTTCTCCGACAAGCCTTTAGTATACGATAATAGTAGAGTTGCTACCGTGGGTTCCTCTTCTTGCCTAGGTGGTTTGTCCAGCGCCTTCCGCTTTCCGGATATCCATTAGCCAAATGGTCTTCTCTAAGTTTCACTTGTTCTTCTTTGAGGGCTTCTGGTGTGCTGCAGATATTTTTGGCTCTATGGATTAGTGTTTTGATGCCAGTTTTCGTTGCTGATGGGTGGTTGGAATTGTAGTGAAGGTATAATCCTGTATGCGTAGCCTTCCTATAGACTGTTGTTTGCATTCCGGTCCTAGTCCTTTGACACTTTACATCAAGGAATGGTAGGCACCCACTCTCTTCCATCTCCATGGTGAATCTAATGGATGGTTGGGATTGGTTCAGATGCTCCAGAAATGCCTGTAGTTCTATCTCTCCATGTTGCCAAATATTAAACATGTCATCGACATACCTCAACCATAGCTTAGGCTGCTTCTCGAAACTCCTCAGTGAATGTTCTTTGAACCATTCCATGTAGATGTTGGCGATGGTTGCTGATAACGGGGAACCCATAGGCAATCCATCTTCTTGCATGAAGAACCGGTCCTTCTCCTGAAAGTAGAAGTTCTTGAGGCAACATTCAAGCAAGTCCATGATTGAGTCTATTGGCAGCTCCGTGCTCTCCATCAGGGTTTCGTCTTCAGTAAGTTTCTTTCTCACTATGTCGAGAGATTCGTCTAGTGGTACATTCGTGAAAAGGTTTTGAACGTCGGAACTAACTAAGCGATGTACTGGCCCAAGTTCTATTGATCCGATGATTTCGACAAAGTGCTTTGAGTCCTTGACGTGCGATGATGTTTTGCCCTCCAAAGGTTGGATGATTGGTATAAGGAATTTCGATAGAGTTACTGTTGGTGAGTTGCGCGAACTTGTAATCGGTCTGAGAGGTAATCCAGCCTTGTGTATCTTGGGAAGTCCATAAAGATGTGGTGGTTTGCTGTGATGTGGCGTCAATTTTCTCCTGGTCTCGGGTAGAATGTATTCAGCATGATCTCTGAGAGTGTTTTAAGTTTTCCGTTCTATTTTGGTTGTTGGATCAGTAGGCAGTGGCTTGTATTTTCCCTTCGACAGTACTTCGATTTTCTTGTTGTATTCCGTTCTGTTCATCAGGATAGTGGGATTTCCTTTGTCAGCTGATAGAATGATGATAGATTTGTCGTCCTTAAGTGTTTTTATGATTCTCCTTTCGGATGCGTTGAAGTTTTGTTTGATGTGTTGTGTTTTCTCAATTGCGGTTCTGACTTTCCATCGGAATTCCTCCAGTTGCGGTGTCTCTTTGCTGCCTATTGCTGACTCCACGGAACTGATGATATCTAGTACTGGTATCTTTTTTGGAGCTACAGCGTAGTTTAGCCCCTTAGAAAGCAATGTTTCCTCGACTGCTGGATGACAAGTTCACTGTTTTCCTGTTGGTCGTATCCTTCGGCAACTGCTTCCTGGTAAGTTTGTTAAGTTTCTCAGTGTACACCTTTTGGCCGATTCGTCTGATGTTGTCACAGTGTTTTTGAATAGAAGCAAAAATCGGCATGTGGTCCTCCTCGTGTGTGCATGATGGACAGAACGGAATACAACAAGAAAATCGACGAAGTACTGTCGAAGGGAAAATACAAGCCACTGTCTACTGATCCAACATCCAAAATAGAACGGAAAACTTACAACACTCTCAGAGATCATGCTGAATACATTCTACCCGAGACCAGGAGAAAATTGACGCCACATCACAGCAAACCACCACATCTTTATGGACTACCCAAGATACACAAGGCTGGAGTACCTCTCAGACCGATTATATGTTCGCGCAACTCACCAGCAGCAGCTCTATCGAAATTCCTTCTACCAATCATCCAACCTTTGGAGGGCAAAACATCATCGCACGTCAAGGACTCAAAGCACTTTGTCGAAATCATCGGATCCATGGAACTTGGACCAGAACATCGCTTAGTTAGTTTCGACGTTGAAAACCTTTTCACGAATGTACCACTAGACGAATCTCTCAACATAGTGAGAAAGAAACTTACTGAAGACGAAACCCTGATGGAGAGGACGGAGCTGCCAATAGACTCAATCATGGACTTGCTTGAATGTTGCCTTAAGAACTCCTACTTTCAGGTTCTTCGTCCAAGAAGATGGATTGCCTATGGGTTTCCCGTTATCACCAACCATCGCCAACATCTACATGGAATGGTTCGAAGAACATGCATTGATTAGTTTCGAGGAGCAGCCTAAGCTATGGTTGAGGTATGTCGATGACACCTTTATTATTTGGCAACATGGAGAGACAGAACTACAGGCATTTCTGGAGCACCTGAACCAATCCCAACCATCCATTAAATTCACCATGGAGATGGAAGAGAGTGGGTGCCTACCATTCCTTGATGTAAAGTGACAAAGGACTAGGACCGGAATCCAAACAACAGTCTACAGGAAGGCTACGCATACAGGATTATACCTTCACTACAATTCCAACCAGCCATCAGCAACGAAAACTGGCATCATCAAAACACTAATCCATAGTGATGATAGTTTCAGTCTTTACTTGATGAACATTCATTTTAATATTATATTAAAATAAATACACTGATGTAATTTTCACTTAAATTTATTTACTATTGACAATTATTTCACCAGGTTACTGGCTTCTTCAGAATACAACGTAAGACTAACAGTTAAATGCCTTAAACTATTACAAAAAACTATGGTGATGCAATTACAGAGGTATTTAGAGGATTATTAAGGGTAGGAGGGGATTATCACAATTAAGAAAGTACACTATTATAATTGGGTTTTTAAAAATGGATAAATTATGGCTGTAATGAGTTTATATAATTCTATTGAAAAGATTAAGTAATGGGGATGAATTGGGTTCGGTTTGATCATTCAAGAGATATGGTGAATTTTTGTTTTTGTTAATTTCTAATGACTCTAAAATATATAATTTTTTACTTTTATGTTGTAAATATAATACTTCGAACGTATTCTGAGGTACATGATTTTCATTTAATAAATGGTCGGCAAAAGTTGACTCATTATAATTGTGGCACTCAAAAGCTTTGGTATGTTCGTCCCATCTTGTCTTGAATGATCTTCCCGTATGACCGAGGTAGAAACTAGGGCAACTACCACATGTCAACTTATAGACACCCGAGTTGTTATTTTTGTTCATTTTATCTTTATTGTTTCTTATATGTTTTCCTAAGTTGTTATCTGTTTTAAAAGCTGTATGAATGTTTCTATTTAATAAGAATTGAGCTATTTTTGACAAGGGGAGCCGATGAATGTGATACTTTTATATAGATTGGGGTCGATATTAGGGGTAGTAGGATATACTTCATTTAAAGCCTTTTTATTTAATTTTTTAGTTAACATATTGTCGATAATTTGAGGGTTATAACCGTTATTGACAGCAATACATTTTATTCTGTGTAGTTCTGTATCAAAGTGAGTTTTTTATAGTGGGATGGTAACCAATCTGTGCAACATACTATGGTATGCTGCAAGTTTGTGTTGGTAAGGATGGTGTGAACTATTGTGGATTGCAACTTCCGTTTGTGAAGGTTTATGATAAATGGAAAAGGTATGTTTGTTGTTATGTCTATTAATGGTTAAGTCAAGGAAATTTAATGTATTGTCTGTCTCAGTTTCTAGGGTGAATTTTGAATGTTAGGATGGATTTGATTTATATAGTTATGGAGTAACTGTAATTGTCTGTAAGTACCAGTAAAACAAGCAAAAATGTCGTCAACATATCGATACCAATATAGGATTTTACTATTCAGATTGTGTTTGAAAATGAGTGATTCTATGTTGTTCTTAAATATTTCGGCCAAAAGAGGGCTTAATGGGTTACCCATAATTAAACCTTGTTTACAAGTGTGAATGTTATTGTTGAATTGAAAATAATTTTGGTCAAGGCAAAGTTGTAAGAGATTGATTATTTCGTTTTTTATAATTGGGTTGGTATTGTTTGTTTCTAATAAGTTCATGATAAGGGTAGTACATTCTTCTGGTAGAATGCTGGGAAAAAGATTGACTACATCGAATGATAATAGTATGCAGTTATTAGGTAGAGTTAGTTTTTGAATTCTTGTCACTAAGTCAAGGGAATTTTTTATGTTGTATTCTGAAGAAGTCAGTAACCTGGTGAAACAATTGTCAATAGTAAATATATTTAAGTGAAAATTACATCAGTTTATTTATTTTAATATAATATTAAAATGAATTTTCATCAAGTAAAGACTGAAACTATCATCCGTTTAAAAGAAGCTAGTACGAGTTTCTTAGTCGCAAAATACTTTAAACTCATGTTAAAATGTCAGACTAATACACAGAATATATGGTTCCTCAATTCCGAAATACATTCACTTGAAGACATCCAACAAAAGCAGCTCAGTCAACAAAGGAATTCTGTTTGGTCAGAGAAAGTGGTTAAAAGAAGATAGAAGGACCCAATATCACCTTCGGGACACACACAGCATCTATCTAAAGGTAACTCACACTGAATTAACTTATAGATTACACCTGTTAAAATTTGATTTAATTGATTGTAAAATTAGAACACAAATTATTGAGATTATACACCGAAAATTTCTATCCCAAAAGAAAAAACTACAACTATTATTAGCTAAAAAACTTATCAAACGACAAGTCACAACCACTCATCCAAATCCACAATTTTTTAACAGATTTGTTAATATAAGGTCCGTTTCATTTGATGATAATGATCAAACACAATCTCCGAAGTAAAATTTCACATAACAATTTAGAACTTTTAGGGGTATAAACAGAACTTGCTTTACTTAACAAAACCAACAGCATAACTGACAAACATATCGCGTCAAATCTAATCCGCCACTCATTTAATAAAACTGTCAACAACCCTGAACTATCTACATTAAACTCGATCAAAAACAAAATTAAGGACAATGATTTAACATTTACTAACGCAGACAAAGGAAAGAACTACATTAACAAAACCAACGAATTTTTAAACCCTTCCAATTATCCTATTATTACCAAAGGTGGGATCTAAATTTCAACTTCAAGTTAAAAATACCCTTAAAGAAATCAATTTTTTATTTAATGAATTTCAAAAAAGAACCTTAACAGTAATGAATCCCCCTCGTTTATATTCACTAATTAAACTCTATAAAGATAATCACCCTATCAGACCTATTATTTTCTATTTCTCAGCTCCTTCTTCGAAAATTTCCAAAGCACTCCTTGACGTGTTAAAGCAGTACTCCAAATTCACTCCCACGCATAAAAAATTCCCTTGACTTAGTGACAAGAATTCAAAAACTAACTCTACCTAATAACTGCATACTATTATCATTCGATGTTGTCAATCTTTTTCCCAGCATTCCACCAGAAGAATGTACTACCCTTATCATGAACTTATTAGAAACAAACAATACCAACCCAATTATAAAAAACGAAATAATCAATCTCTTACAACTTTGCCTTAACCAAAATTCAACAATAACATTCACACTTGTAAACAAGGTTTAATTATGGGTAACCCATTAAGCCCTCTTTTGGCCGAAATATTTATGAACAACATAGAATCACTCATTTTGAAACAAAATCTGAACAGTAAAATCCTATATTGGTATCGATATGTTGACGAAATTTTTGTTTGTTTTACTGGTACTTACAGACATTTACAGTTACTCCATAACTATATAAATCAAATCCATCCTAACATAAAATTCACCCTAGAAACTGAGACAGACAATACATTAAATTTCCTTGACTTAACCATCAATAGACATAACAACAAACATACCTTTTCCATTTATCATAAACCTTCACACACGGATCTTACAATAGTTCACACCATCCTTACCAATACAAACTTGCAGCATGTTGCACAGATTGGTTACCATCCCACTATCAAAAACTCACTTTGATACAGAACTACACAGAATAAAATGTATTGCTGTTAATAACGGTTATAACCCTCAAATTATCGACAATATGTTAACTAAAAAATTAAATAAAAAGGCTTTAAATATCCTACTACCCCTAATATCGACCCCAAACTATATAAAAGTATCACATTCATCGGCTCCCCTTCTCAAAAAATAGCCCAATTTTTATTAAATAGAAACATTCATACAGCTTTTAAAACATATAAGAATCAATAAAGATAAAATGAACAAAAATAAAACCTCGGGTGTCTATAAGTTGACATGTGGTAGTTGCCCTAGTTTCTACCTCGGTCATACGGGAAGATCATTCAAGACAAGATGGGACGAACATACCAAAGCTTTTGAGTGCCACAATTATAATGAGTCAACTTTTGCCGACCATTTATTAAATGAAAATCATGTACCTCAGAATACGTTCGAAGTATTACATTTACAACATAAAAGTAAAAAATTATATCTTTTAGAGTCATTAGAAATTAACAAAAATTCACCCTACCTCTTGAATGATCAAACCGAAACCAATTCATCCCCATTACTTTATCTTTTCAATAGAATTATATAAACTCATTGCAGCCATAATTTATCCATATTTAAAAATCCAATTATAATATTTTACTTTCTCAATTATGATAATCCCCTCTTACCTGCTTCAATAATCCTCTAAATACCTCTGTAATTGCATCACCATAGTTTTTTCTAATAGTTTAAGGCATTTAACTGTTAGTCTTACGTTGTATTCTGAAGAAGCCAGTAACCTGGTGAAACAATTGTCAATAGTAAATAAATTTAAGTGAAAATTACATCAGGGTATTTATTTTAATATAATACTAATTCATAGAGCCAAAAATATCTGCAGCACACCAGAAGCTCTCAAAGAAGAACAAGTGAAACTTAGAGAAGACCTTTTGGCTAATGGATATCCGAAAACGATCATTACCAAGGCACTTGAAGAGCTGGACAAACCACCTAAGCAAGAAGAGGAACCCACGGTAGCAACTCTACTATTACCGTATACTAAAGGCTTGTCGGAGAAACTTAGAAGAATTGCCCACAGCTATGGAATCAGAATGATCATCAAAAGCAAGGACACCTTGAGGAGCATGATAACAAGAACGAGGCCCGACGCACCAGCAATACCAAATAACTGTATATACAGCATACCGTGTGAATTGGGCAATCTTTACATTGGAGAGACAAAGCGACCGCTGGACACCAGGATTAAGGAACACCGCATAGCTACTCAAAGGGCAGAGGTAACGAAGTCTGGGCTAGCTAATCACGCATGGACCGAACACCATAATATCAACTGGGACCAGGCTAGAGCAATTCACAAGGAAAAGCATTGGTACAAAAGAAAATTCATAGAGACAACATATATAATCTCCAACGGAAATATAATTTACGAGCCCAGCGTCCAAATTAAAAGTATTTGGAAAGCTCTTCTTCGGCCGCTGCCATTCCTATCATTCACCTGATGGCGATAGCAGATACACAGCTATTGAAACGTTGTGAGATCAACCACTTCAAGACGATGGAAGTCCAAGGAAACTTCGAGGAACGAGTTACATTGTCTACCAACTTCAGACTAACTATACAAAGTTGTTGGATTAATTCCGCCTCTTCTTCGTTGAGGTGTTCGATTCGAATTTGTTTGTGAATTTCTGGTAGAATGTCTATGATAGAGTTAGTTCTACATGAATGTTGTCAAAATTTACTGTTTTTGGGCTAGGTTTGCGTTTAAAACCGATTTGAAAAATTCACCTTTATCATTGACCTGGAGGAGAGAATTTGGTAATCTTACATTTTCTAATAGCCTGTAAGTTAGAATAGCGTCCGTATTTCTTATATCACATTTAAGTTTAAAAATGCGTTCTGTCCGCGGTTCGATACTGATGGTGTTTGAAATCGTTTGGTTGTTTATTTGTGGTTGTCTGTCGGTTGATAATGTCTCTTCAGTTACTTTTATGAGCGGGTTAGTTTTAAAACTTGTGACGACAACTTTCTTATTAAACGCAATGGGTCGAATTTGCTGGAAATTATTGTTGTTAAAGTTAGAGTTTGGATGTGACAGCTTTTGTCGAGTCAATCATTCGTTACACGAATGTCCTGTTCGGACATTACTTAGAAAAGTCATCGGGTTTGGTCGTTTTTTTTTGCTGTTGGTTGCGTGTCCCTAAGAACTTTTGGTTCTCTAAGTGACATAGCTGTATTTCCCGTTTTATTCTAGAAACTGCAGTTATAATATCGTCGGGGTTGTTGGCACGTATAATTTGCCCTATTTTCGGTTTAAGACCGGTTAAAAGGCTGTTCAGAGCCATAGAGTCAATGAGAGAAGTTTGTGCGTCTTTTTCTTAGTTGTGTTTTGTTTATTAACCGCCGCGTGCATTTTGGCTTCATGTGCTTGAAGGCGGGCTGCGAAAATTAATGGGGACTCATTTGGAAGTTGCCGCATTCTTTGAAGGTCTTGGAGATGAGTTTCGGGAATTTACAAGTTCGGCGGCACGGCCTTTCAACTTGTTATTTATGTGAAGAACTAATAAAGCTATTTGATTAGCAACAGCGATGTTGTGTGCTGTTCTGCAAGAACTAACGAAAGTATTGCTGAAAATGGGATTCCCGTCGTATTCAGGAAAAATCGCAAATATCTCTGAAATTTTGTAAGGTCTACCTTTGGGGTTGTAGAGCCTAGCCTAGTAGTTGCCATTTTTATTTGGAATTCAGTTATTGCACAAAATTTAAAAATTCAACACAAAAAAATTGGTTAAAATTTCAGATTAACAGGATATAAAATGTTCCCAGAAAAGAAATAATAATAATTTGTTGTACAAATATTTAAAAACCTTGTTAATATATTTCAAACAATGTTATCGATAGTTGGTAAAAGGGAAAGGTAAATTTATTAAAAAGGATATAAAAAAAATTAAGCAGTATAGATGATAGAAATGTTTAAATCAAAAATAAAATGAAAAATAGTGATTAAGTGTAAATCAAACGTGATTCTTACAGTATAAATCTCAGCGTAGACTGTTCTGTGAGGATCGCACTGGTTAGCCTGGCTCGTTCCTGGTGCTGATTTACTCGCAGTTGTGACTCCAGCTCAAAGGTCGTTCTTCCAGAGGTTTAGAAACCACAACGACGAGTGAGAAATTTTCGTGTTCTTGTCGTGTCGGAACAATCCTACTGACTGCGCTAATTTTTAAATTATTACTGACACAATTAACTTTGTAAAAAACTTTTTATTTGAGGTAAAAACTTGAAAATAACGATATTGAATAAAATAGAACTTAATGAAATTAAAACAGTTAATGACGCACACTGTCATAGCATGTGAATTTATAATCTTGGTTTTGCAAGCTAAGCACCAGCAGATTACACGTGCGAGGTAGTCGAGCGTTGTCCCTGGTAATTGCTATATCCGGAAATATGAGATGTACCACGATATTTGGGAGAAATTATTATTATATTAACAAAACCAATATTAAAGAATGCAATAGAAATTTTGTAAGGATGGTTCTTTAAAATGTAAAATGAAATGAAAACCTCTAATGCAATTCAGATACAATAACTGGTGATTTATAGGGAAAGAGTAAACAATTTAACTAGGCAAATAGAATATTTTTAAATCTAATACATTTGACATATATGGAAAATTTTTGAAGAAACTTGTAGGAATTTAAATAAATATATTGCAATATTCTATTCATTTGATATAACATAATGAAAACATTTAATATATAGAAAATATAAAACTTTACCTTAAAATTGATTCACCAACAGGGAAGCGAAAATTTCAATAGTCCGGAACTTTATCAATTTCATATTTTAGGTACAATAGGGGTAACACATCATAACTTTAGGTTATTATAAACAGTTTAGTATTTCTACCCAAATTAGTAAATGAAAATTTTTATCTCTCAAAAATATTAAGATCAAAATTGTAAAGTAACTTACGAAGGAATCGGTTTGAAATTCAATAAGTTAGACAAAGATGGAGCGCGGAATCGACAGAAAGCATTATTAGTCGGCAAAAATGAAAAAATTTATTAAATTTGACAACAAAAAATAATAGTTTGTGCGGGTGGCAACGTGATCAGAGAACATTAAAATAAAAATTGCAACTTTATAAAAAAAATCATTTTTTATAAAATTGCAGATCTTGAGAAAGATTGAATATATTGGTAATGAAACATGGACAAGAGGAACAAAATATTGAAGATTGGTAATTCAGAAATTCGGAATAAAAAAGTGATAAGTCGGAGCTCCTTGTCAACATAAAAAACTATAAAAGCGAGGGAATACATGACAAGATGAGGATTCGAAATTTATCAGTGTAGCAATAAACTTTGTTTGAGGTTAAGAAGTGACATTTAATGTCAAAGAACTTGCCAAAGTTAAAAAGTTTCAAACGTTCAAAATTTAAAGAGTGGTTGTGAAACAAATAAAATCAACCAGATCCCAAAGAAGTAAATAAGTGCAAGTGCAAAAGCTATGTGGTATTGTATTAAAGTAAACAAGCTGAAAGCAGTCAAGCATACAGTGGAGATAAATTAGCGTTAATTCAACTGAGTATCAAATCCAGAGAAACAGTTCACATTAAAAGGTGCAGAAAGACATCTACAAGGAGCAGCGGTTGCAGAAATTGGAATCAGTTCGAATAATAGCAGAGTTCTAAGGTATCGTCCCGATACATTAAAGGCGAGACAACAGCTGGAAGATAAGAGGAACATTCTGCAGGATTTAGTGAAAACAATTTGAAACAATTTAAACAAGGTATTTCAATTTACAATTCATTTAAAAACATTTCATTTTGGCGCTTAACAAATATATTATTTAATTCAAAAAGTTTATTTACTGGAAAATATTATTATATTAACGGGTTTATTAAAAAAGACTAAATTCAGAATTGCATACGATTATTCATTGCGTTTTAAAATTTCATTCTATCTAAGAAAAGAACCATTCGCATAATAAAAATCTTTTTTAGATTAATAACATCATTTGATAGTTATGGTATTGTTTAATATAAGAGGCTTCCGCGGTCATTACTATGAACAAAGCTAGGTTCCGGGTGAGAACCGCGTCTGAATTTATTATATACTCGACGTTTCGACTCCTGCTTTGGAGCTATTATCAAGAGACAAAACTGAAAATGAGTTTCAGAGTTTAGATCGAACTCGGGGCCTCAATCTGCCTACTCCCCAAGAGTCCCTAGGTAACTGAACTGAATTTGAGTGTGCTCTGCTCCGTTTACTTGTAGTTAGCGCTGGGTTAGAAGGGGATGTCACGTGATGAGGCTGTGTTGTCATTGGTTGGGTGTTGGTGGGCGTGTCTGCTTTGTTTAATCTGGCAATTACGGAGGTCCATGCTGTGGGAAGGCGTGAGCTGTCATCGCGTCGGTTTTGACAGAGGGTTTTTTTCCATTTCTATTGCTTCGCGAATAGTAGATGCCCTAAGGGAGTTAAGAGATACGATAGTCCTACTGTCCTCGAAGTTGATAGAGTGTCCTGTCTGGATATTATAATGCGCGAGAGCTGAAGTCGGATCTTTTTTGCGAACTGACAAAGAATGTTCATATACTCGATGGTTGACGCGCCTATTTGTACGACCGATGTAGCTTTGTGGGCAATCGCGACATGGAATTTCGTAAACTCCTTGATCCTCGTTAGGTACTTTATCCTTAGGGTTCCCGGTTAAGTTGGCTATAGTTTGACTAGTGTGGAAGACCGTCTTTATTTGATGTCGGTGTAGGATTCGTGCTATTTTGTCAGTGACTTCTCGAATGTACGGAAGGAAGGCTTTTCGGTGTTGTTGGTCTGTTTCTGATGGAGTTGGTGTACTCGGGGGTTTTGTCGAAGGATTTGTTGAAGATTATTAAGTTCGTTTTGTCTATTGTTAATGTCTGTTAGGCGAATAGATCTAAGGGCCAAAGATCTAATTACAGAACTTAATTGGGCAGGGTGATGATGTGATTGGGCATTTAAGTATCGATTGGTGTGGGTTGGTTTCCTATAGACTGTATGTAAGAATGTGCCATGGCTGGTTTTTGTTATGAGGACATCAAGAAACGGGAGCGAAGAATCGGATTCCATTTCTATTGTAAATTGAATGTTAGAATGTATACCATTGAGGTGTATAACGAATCTCTGCCATGAGGCCAAATGACAAAAGTATCATCAACATATCTAAGTCAGCAGGAAGGTTTTAAATTAGTGGAGTTTAGGGCCTGGGGTTCTATTTGTTCCATGAATATGTTAGCAAGCACTGGAGAAAGAGGTGAACCCATCGGGGCCCCAAGTACTTGTTTGAACAGAGTGTTTTGAAATGAAAAATATGTGTTAGAAGAACAGTGCTGTACCAGTTTGATGATGTCAAAAGAGATATTGTGTTTAGTTTTTAGAATATCTAACGTTTCTGAAATGAGGAAATTGGTGAAAAAAGATACAACATCGAAGCTAACCAGGATATGATTTTCTGAAATTCTATAAGCGCCTAACATATCTAGAAAGGAAGAAGAGTTCTTTACGTACGAGGATGTTTGTTCAGCTAGAGCTTGAAGGGTTTTGGCTAAGTACCGGGCTAATTCTTGAGTAGGGGATTGTACTGAACTGACAATGGGCCTCAGAGGAATGTCCGGCTTATGAATCTTGGGTAGTCCGTAAATTTTGGGAATTTTAGAAGATTTTTCACGAGGAATGATGGTCTTTTTGACGTCAAGAGAAAGATCTGTTGTGTTGATGATTTCCTTGGTCTTTTTCTCTAAGTTAGTAGTCGGATTATTGTTAATTATTTCGTAATCTGGAGTTTGGAGTAGAAATTTCATCTTGTGAATATAGTCCTTAGTGTTGAGAAGAACAGTCGCGTTACCTTTGTCGGCAGGAAGAATAGTTATGTTACCGTTGTCACGTTGTTGTTTTAATGCATGTCTTTCGTTGGAAGTTAGGTTTGATTTTGGTGACATATTTTTCATTTCAAGACACTCTGTTCAAACAAGCAATTGTTTTGTGAAATATTATGTCCAATAATGTACAAATCGAGATTTCTCCAAGAACCGGAAATATTACACGTCCATCATGAGAAATCTGATATCAAAAATGAGGCATTTTCGATTTTTAACACTCTGTTCTACAACATACCAAAATTTCAAATAATTTGACGGAAGTCCGTTGGGCCCCGATGGGTTCACCTCTTTCTCCAGTGCTTGCTAACATTTTCATGGAACAAATAGAAACCCAGGCCCTAAACTCGTCTAATTTAAAACCTTCCTGCTGGCTTAGATATGTTGCTGATACTTTTGTCATTTGGCCTCATGGCAGAGATTCGTTAGACTTCTTTCTACAATACCTCAATGGTGTACATTCTAACATTCAATTTACAATGGAAATGGAATCCGATTCTTCGCTCCCGTTTCTTGATGTCCTCATAACAAAAACCAGCCATGGAACATTCTCACATACAGTCTATAGGAAACCAACCCACACCAATCGATATTTAAATGCCCAATCACATCATCACCCTGCCCAATTAAGTTCTGTAATTAAATCTTTGGCCCTTAGATCTATGCGCCTAACAGACATTGACAATAGACAAAACGAAGTTAATAATCTTCAACAAATCCTTCGACAAAACGGTTATCATCCAGACCACATTGCACCCATATTTCGTCAATCGCAACAACCCCCGAGTACACCAACCCCATTAGAAACAGACCAACAACACAGAAAACCCTTCCTTCCGTACATTCGAGGAGTCACTGACAAAATAGCACGAATCCTACACCGACATCAAATAAAGACGGTCTTCTAACCCAGCGCTAACTATAAATAAAAGAAGCAGAGCAGACTCAAATTCAGTTCAGTTACCTAGTGACTCTTGGGGAGTAGGCAGATTGAGGGCCCGTGTTCGATCTAGACTCTTTTTCACTTTTGTCTCTTGATAATGGCTCCAATGCAGGAGTCGAATCGTCGAGTATATAATAAATTCAGAAGCGGTTCTCACCCGGAACCTAGTCTTGTTCATATATATATATATATATATATATATATATATA
The DNA here is from genome assembly GCA_034190945.1 of Octodonta nipae. Lineage (NCBI taxonomy): Eukaryota > Metazoa > Arthropoda > Insecta > Coleoptera > Chrysomelidae > Octodonta > Octodonta nipae. The sequence goes on along the minus strand of CM067216.1, from coordinate 139,307,787 downwards.
TATGAACTAAGCTAGGAGAACCACTTTGGAGATCCTAGAGATCTCTCAGCCTTGATTCAGGATCTTCTATGAATGAGGCAATTAAATACCGAATCCCCCATAACATTTTCAGCCAGACTACAAACCCACCAAGCAAAAATGCTTGCTGCGGTTAACAAACTGAACTTGACTCAGAAAGAAAAACAGGCACAAATCGACTTGATCGAATCCATGGCACTAAATAGCCTACTAACCGGTTTAAAGTAAGATAGGACAACTAGTTCGTGCTAGTGATCCTAAACACATTCTGACCGCCGTTTCACGCATAAAATGAGAACTCCAACTGCATCATTTAGAAACTTAAAAGTTTTCAAATTTTAGAAACCACCTCCTCGAAAGCCCACGAGTTTCCAGTACAAAACAATGATCATTCTGTAAAAGAATGGGGCATACTGTTAACGAATGTCTCACTATATCGAGACACACGCAACAAAATCAAAACTACGGCAAAACTTTTCGAACATACGTCCTAACCAATTTTCTCAACAAACGGGCCAATTCCAGAATCGGCCACAATTCCAACCCAATACTCAGAATTTCCAGCAGAACAGAAACTTCCAACAACCTTATCCTTCGACCAATGCACAACCCCACAGTTCAGACCTATATGAACCTAATCAAAACTTTTTCCGCCAACAACGAACACATCACTTGAACAATTCTTATAATTATAGGTACGACCAACCCAATACTAACGTATACGAAACTCAATACCAAAATACTGATTTCGAAAGTTAAGACGACCAGGCCTATTGTGACTCGACACAAACTGATTGCTACTATTACTGAAAAACAGGTAACGCAGAATGTGACAACTACGTTGAAAACGAACACGCATTTTCCCCTGTAAATTTTCAGAACCTTTCTTTCCAAACGGAACCCCCAAAAATCACAGAACTTCAGACCCAAATTCAAACACTAAATCTAGACAGTTTAGACCCGAATTTGAACTTCCCCGAACAGAGCTTTTAATAAGACCGCTACTGGCACAAAATTCTAAAAATCTATACAATATCACAGATTCCTCTAACACATATAAATATTTAATAGACACCGGTGCTGGTCTATTTTCAAACCAGATACTTGCACAGGTTTTAGAGAAAGATTTCAGGAAAACGTAGTAATTCAGGGAATTACCAACCAGAAAATCCTTATAAACGAATCGACCCTCGTCCTTTTCAATATAAAAGACCCGCACAAGGTTCACATCTGCAACCTTGACATAGAATTTGACGATTTGTTAGGCTCTGACTTTCTCGAGCACTACAACTGCATTATAAACTTTGACAAAAAACACTTAATAACCAACTTTAAGGCACTTCCGCTGTATAAAGTGACAGACGATACAATGAATGCCACTGAATCTACACATTGTCCCTCTTCCTATACTTCCATTAATACAATTTCGTTCGAACCTCGTACCGAAAAAATTTTCAAATTCAGCCGTGAACTTAGGAACACCGAAGCCCTTCTAACAGGTATAGAAATTGAATAAGTTCGCCTCCCTAATGCTGTTGTTACAGTAGACAGTAAAGGTCAATTTCACACATCTATTCTAAATGCGAATGCCATCCCTAAAATAGTCAATTTTTCAAATCTAAAACTCGAACCGTTGCAAAATTTTTCTGTTAATTCTCTCTCACAAACTACTCCTTTGAACTATAACGAACACGACAGATATGAAAAAAATATTAAATAACTCCGATTAGAACATTTAAACGACGAAGAGTCAATCTTACAATTATGCCTTGACTTTTCAGACATATTCTACCTCGAATGCGATCATTTATCGTTCACAAACGAAATCAAACATAGTATTGATACTAACAACGTGAAACTCGTTTATACAAAATCCTACCATTATCCCCAAGTTCACAAACAAGAATTTAAGTCCCACGTAGCAAAAATGCTCGATGAAGGCATAATACGACCCTCTAATTCGCCTTAGTCCTCTCCCGTATGGGTGGTGCCAAAGAAATTAGGCGCCTCTGAAAAACAGAAGTGGCGTGTTGTCGTAGACTACCGCAAACTGAAAGAACTTACAGTCAACGACAAGTACCCTCTACCTAACATCTCAGACCTACTAGAGCAACTAGGCAAATTCCAGTACTTTACGACTCTTGACCTCGCCTCTGGCTTCCATCAAATGGAAATAGACCCAAAAGACATCGTAACTGCATTTACCGTTGAGAACGGACATTTTGAATTTGTCCGCATGCCCTTCGGGTTGAAGAATGCTCCGCCTACTTTTCATAGGGTGATGAATAACATTCTTATGGGAATTCAGAATGAAAGATGTCTGGTTTACATGGATGACATAATCATTTACTCGCCTACAATACATGACCACCTATCACGACTGACAGACTTATTCAAAATACTCAGAAAGGCTAACCTTAAAATACAGCCTGACAAATGCGAATTTCTCCGGAAGGAGGTCGCTTACTTAGGACATCTTATAACCAAAGACGGCGTGAAACCCAATCCATCAAAAGTAGAGTGTATTTTAAATGTTCCACAACCGAAGAACCCGTAAAGACATAAAATCTTTCTTAGGGTTGCTGGTTACTACCGTAGGTTCATTTCTAACTTTGCAAAGATCTCCAAACCACTGACAAAACTATTACAAAAAGACCAACCGTTCAATTTTAACGAAGAGTGTGTAAAATCCTTCAATGAATTAAAACGAACATTGACTTTCACCCCTATACTCATTTACCCAAATTTTGACGAACCGTTTGTACTGATTACAGACGCCAGCGCTTTTGCTACCGGCGCCGTATTATCTCAAGGGCCAATAGGTAAGGATTAACCTATTGGATATGCTTCTAGGAGCCTTTGTAAAACAGAAATCCGGTACTCCACCATTGAGCGAGAGCTCTTAGCCATTGTCTGGACCGTTAAGCATTCTCGTCCAATAATCTATGGCCGTAAGTGCCTACTACTCACCGATCATCGCCCGTTAACCGGGCTATTTTCTATAAAAGACCCCGGTAGTAGACTTGCCCAATGGAGAGACTCAAACTAGAAGAATACGACTATGAAATTATGTACAAGCCTGGTAAAGTTAACAAGAACGCTGATGCTTTATCACGGATTAAAATCAACCATCTTGACGAATGTTCATCATTTCAGACAAAATCGAAACTAACACCCTTCAAAGTCTTACCCCTAAACGATGAATCCGAACACCTCCTGAATCCGAACAAAATGAAATGTCACTTGAAACTATGTCCGAAGAATTTAAAACCTTTATAGAATGTTATAAAACTACTTCTTTAATTGATTACAGCAAAATTAAATTCTCTGTCAACTACTAGACAAAACTAATAAAAACATTTAATTTTCACCCAATCATCCAAATCTTCAAGGAATGTCATCACGACATTTTCGAAGATATTTTCGAAGAAGACGCTGATTTCGAAAAATTTAAAATTAATGTATTCGCCAGCAAAACCGTAAGCAGAAGGCAATATTTCATAATTCCACTTCCAAATGATCCTAACATCGTAAATGAAGTTCTTTTTGCATCAATATACAAACATCAAGATAATCTCTTTCATTTTCGCTGAAAAAGAAATCAAATGGCAAATTTGGCAAAACGTTACAAAAAAAACCTGAAAAAGACGAAATACCGCTGATCCTTAAACGATATCATAACGGGAAAAATAACTTGCACCGCGGCATTAACGAAACCGGCCGCCGTATTAAGGAAATGTACAGTGCATCCCATTTTGGTTGAGATTGCCAGGGTACTCGGTTGTTATTGAAGATAGAGTCTTGCGGTTTTCACATACCTGTTCTACTTTTAATTATCAACCAGCAAACTCAGGAATAATTATTTATATAATGATCTTGTAAACTCAAACACGATAAAACACAATAGTTACTAACAATGACAGCTTGATCAGATTTGCGTTTTTCTCTCCAGCGCTCACTAGATAAAATATTGTTCCGAAAGGCGGAATTCTATAAAAATTTTAAATGGATTCATGCGAGATGGAAAGGTTTGCCAATTATGTGTTAGGGAAAATGGACAACAATTTGAACAGTTAAATCAATAAGGTAATAAATAATGTCCAAAATTAATTTTAAGATAGATATTTGATTTGTAATACGTGTTCTGTTTGTTATACATAATGAACGATGTATAACTATTTATTAGTTGCTTTTAGGCACCTAAATTTCGTGTTTCATGTTATTGAATTATTGTTAACATTATTTTTCTTTGCTGATAAACTCCTATAAAAAATCTCAAATGGAATTATTTGTTTGATTCTTCTTTTAAATGGAAAATGGCCTTCTAGCAAAAAACTCAGCTTTTTAGTGTTTTTTAGTATTTCTAATAATACCATGTGTATTGTATTATACATTATTTTAAAGGGAAAAAAATAACGAATTCAATGAAATAATAAAATACGGGGTGTTCCATTTAAAAATATATAATGTTGTGTAGTATCTTCAAAACCATACTCGGAAAAAAAATTGATTCTATTAGACGTAGTTCTTAGCGCAAGAGTATTTCTAATAACTTCGTAGATATAGAAGGGGTCCAAAAAGTATAAATTATCAAAATCGCCCTGTATCTTATAAATGGAAACACTTATGCAAAATCTGATATGGCCATCCTGAGTTTCACAAAAAAATAGAACAGGTATGTGAAAACCGCAAGACTCTATCTTCAATAACAACCGAGTAACCTGGCAATCTCAACCAAAATGGAATGCACTGTACACCTGGCCAAGGCTGCAAAGAACGAAAGTTAACTAATGAAACTGTTTCCTGAAAACTAATTTCCTTTTCAGGTTTCTATACTATAACTATATAATACATTTTAAATAGTATATAACTATACAATTTAAAATTTTGAAAATAATTAGGAGTACTGGGGCTGACTTGCAATTCATAAGAAAAATTAGTAGAAAACACCAATATTAATTTTGGGGCGCAAATTATAGAGTTAAATGGAAAATAAAAATTAAATTTTCAAACGCATTATGTAATATATCAAATAAAAGACTCTTTATGTAAATAACAAATAAATCATATTTGTAAATAACTTGTTTAAATGATATTAACAAAAATATTAAACATCGACTTAATTCCCACATTAGAAACTACACTATCTAAAATTTTGAAAAATACATTTTATTTTTTTTTAAATAATTTGTCTAAAAGATTTAATAATTTATTAACTTGACCTATTTTCCCCTTTATCTTCCAATCTACAGAGCCTAAAATTCAGACAGTAGATTATAAAGGCTTTCTTAAAAGTTTATTAGTAAAATAAAACTCTAATGAGTCTAATGTTAATTTTGGGAGCCAAATTAGAAAATTAAATATATATTTTTATAAAAATCAAGCGAATCATGTAGCAGTTAAAATAAAAAGCCTATGTGTGGAGAATAAAAGTATATATTTTTTATAAATTTAAAACACTTCCTTTAAAAGATATTAGTGTAAATATAAGAAAGTGAACTCATTCCATGCTTGTCTGAAACTGGAATATTAGAAAAACATATGCTTTGATTCACATACATTTTATCAAATCTTGAAGGTGGTACGGAACTCTTAGCTTGGGACTCCAACTCGCACAGAATAATGACCTAGAAACACTAAAAAGTCAAATTTTTGAAAATAATTGCAAATTACCCCAAAATTAGATTAGGGTGGTTATTAGGTTCTCTGATGACGAAGGTCAGATTTGCAAAATTCAAAATAGCCGATCCAAGATGGCGGATGAACATTTTTAAAATCAACCGATATACGCCAAAATTGGTATATAGAGCCCGGAACTTACAATATACAAGATGGCGTATGAAATTTTCATCTCGTGTATTATTTTCATCGTCCATATTGGATACCCCATCATAAATTTTGTCTATTAGATTCGTGATCAGCGAACCCAAAAACCCGCCTTATAAGAAGTTTGGTGAAAAACGGCTGATTTTTTAAAGTTTCATTCGCCATCTTGGTTGCGCCATTTTCAATATCAATCTGACCTCGAATTCATGATCAGAAACCCTAAAAACTGCCCTAAACCAATTTTGTTGTAATTGGCAATTATTTTTAATTTTTTACGGTTTCTTAGTCATTACTCTGTAAAAAATAAGGTGATTTTAAAAAATGATTGGCAAAAAAGGGACCTTTAAAAAGAGGTATCACATGATACCCCTTTGTATTTAAACTTGTGGATGTGATATTCACCCCCGCTTAGGGGTTGAAACTGCAGGGTGACTGATACGTCTAAAATATGCCCCCCGTAAATATAAATTAAGCGTTTTTTGTCTTTTTCTTTTAAAGATATTTTAAAAGTTATTTAGGGTGGCACTCTTGAAATGAAAGCCCTGTATAGTGTATCTGTTGTGAAGACGTTTCAACTACAAGCCTGGAGTCATTGTCAATTACTGTATATATTTGTTATTTCTTGTATCGTTCAAATGCTGATGATTTTCCGTCAAATAACTATTCGAAGTTGCTTCTACTACAGTTTGTTTCTATTACAGTTTTCAAATTTTTATTTACCTGTTATAGAAGAAATGAAAATGAAAAGAAAAAAATAGACAGAATAAGTGAGGAGCTTCTCAAAAATCATTTCGAAATTACATGTTGGGGATTGGAGTCGAATTGTTATTATTCAGTTTATGTGTGAAGACATTTTTTCCGATTCAACATTGGGATATTGCAATAATTCTGACAGTTTGCATGTGAGGGCATAATTTTTTATTAACAATTGGGTAGTTCCAGGTACTATCTCACATTGTGTCGGAAAAAATGATATCACACGCAAAGTTATCTTAAATTAATTCAATTAACCCTGGAATAGTTCGTTCTTCTTAGAAAAGATACTACCCTATCTTGAATCGGAAAAATGACTTCAAATGCAAACGCAGTAGTAAAAAATAATTTCTTTTAGATTTCAAAATTAAATTTTATTTTACTACAAAAACTCTAAGAATAGATTTCTACTTCTTATGAAATTGTTGTTTTCACTAAATCTGCAGAAATAAACACTCTTGAGATTTTGTTCATTTTAATTATAACATTTCTAATTGGGCCTAAAATATCGTCAGCGGTTGATAGGTTCAGTCACATTCCTTACTCTGATATCATTGAAATAAATACAAACTGTAACGGAAACCGAATCTCATATAGTGAGGCAAAATGAAAATTTATGCAATCTACTATTCAGATGGATTTCCGTCTCAGTCTTACTTATTGCGATTAATGACAGATTAAAGAACGGATAATTGACATTTAAGAACAATAATTTTTTAATATACTAACCGTTACTCTCGGTTTTACCCGCGTATGGAATGTACAATTTTGTGCAAAAAGAAATAGCTTATGAAACATATTCCTATATAACAACTTTTTCTAAGTTATGAAACACCTAACATAACAATTAATTAACTAATCCAGAATATATTTCATCCAAAATGCAAGTGCTTATGAGCCACCCTATATAACAATTTTATTCATCATTTTTTTAGCTACCTTGTATAACTGTAACACTACTTCTCGCTTCAGAGCAACCATCCTTAATAAGGTGCTGTTTACTTGTCACCATACATAACGTTTCTTAAATACCTAACTATACCTTTACTACCCCCTATATATCAGCTTTACAACTGCTTATGGTCTACGTTATGTAACAATTATTACTGAAAATTTTTGAGGATCCTTGTAAAGTATAATTTCTTTCCACCCTATATTTTAACCACCCTTTATATGCAACTGTTTCTAATATTGTTTTAAAGAAACTGTATAACTATAATTTTGCTTCGTCCCATACACCCCACCCACATAGTAGGATGCAACTGTTCATGGTCTACACTATATATTTTTTTACATTTTTTTTTATCCACGCTGTAAAACTGTAGTTCTACTCCGCTCTTGATTTCAACCACCTTGTATATACAACTACCTATTATAACATTTTTTGTACCACTCTGTATAATTATAAATTTACCAATCTCCAACATATTTCTCCCAAACTGCAACTACTTATTGACTATTGATTTATTAAATTTTTTTGAACCGCCTTTTATAATTACATCTTTACTTGCTTCTATTTTCAAACCAGCCTGTTTATACTGCTTCCAACTTGTCAACCATTTTAACTTATATGTCTCCACCTTATATTTTAATCCCCCTTATATGCAAGTTTTTCTAACATTGTTTTAATCAGACTGTTTAACTATAATTTTCCTCCTCCCTCTATTTCAACTATTGTATACGCAACTTCTAATTGGCCACCCAGAATAACATTTTTGTACCACCCTGTATAACTATAAATCCACCAATCCCCAACATATTTCACCCATACTGCAATTACTTATTGGCCACCCAATATAACAATTTTATTCAACTTTTTTATCGAACAGCCTTGTACAACTACAACTTTACTTTCATCTATATTTAAACCATCCTGTTTATACTGCTGCCAATTAGTCAAATATTATAATTTATTTGACAGTTTTTTATCCATCCGGTATAACCATAATTTTACTTTACTAAATATTTATATATATTTAAAATAATTATATATAATTTTAAATAATTCACTATACCTCTACTCCACCCTATTTTTCAAGTATCCTATCTGTGCAACTGATTATGGTCTAAGCTCCTGGAAGTTTCCTTGGACTTCCATCGTTTTGAAACGTTGTGAGATCAATCATTTCAAGACGATGGAAGTCCAAGGAAACTTCGAGGAACGAGTTACATTATCTACCAGCTTCAGACGAACGTGCTAAGCAATTTCACAATCTTTTCTCATATTTTACTTTGCCTCAACTGATCATGTTCTACTCTATAATTTTTTTATCATTTATTTACCCACCCTGTATAATTAAAATCATGGACCATACAATATAACAATTTGGCATCACCCTTTAAACTATAATTCCACTCCATCTTGTAATTTAACAACACTTTATAAACAACTTCTTCTAACATATTTTCAACCCGTTTCATAACTATTACTCAAGAAGATAATTCAAATATATATATATATATATATATATATATATATATATATATATAACATTTTCTTATCCACCCTGTATAAATGTAATACTTTCTACCCTTATTTATTTATGAGCCAAAGATTATAACATTTTGTTATCCACCCTGTATAAATATATTTTTCCCCATCCGTTTTTCAACTGCCTGGTATATACAACTATTTGCTATGCAGTGAATTATCTTTAAGTTAAGCATTTTTCGATCTTAATCAATAGCTAAAATATTTTTTCTAATTAGGAAGCATAAAAATTAAATTAAAAATTAAAAATAGGTATTTAACAATCAAAGAATTCATGTATTATATTGTACATTTGAGTTCATTGATTGAATTTTTTTTACCAGAAACTACCAAATTAACCATAATTTTAGATATTTGAGTTTAGTAATAATGAAACACCACGCTATAAAATAAAAACAAAGTACAAGCCTTTATTCATTTTTAAATTACCAAATACCACGTAAACACCATTAATAATAATTCTGTGAAAAGAAAAAGAAATACTTCACGCTCATACGTTCTCTTTCTTTTGCCCCGAACAGCGATTTTAATTACACGAGACTGCAGTCGCCCTTCCTTAGTTCAATATCTGATATAAACACCAAAGGATCGAGGTCTGAACAACATTGTTGCCATTCATAGTGACTCGGAATTGGGAATAACCTATAAAATCAGTACGTACATATACGGAGGCCTCGCATAGTTAATGGTAAGTATATACAGAACAACTGACGCGATCCCTAGTTCAAGTTTTGATGAATTAAAAACCGGATAAGTCGCGATATGCACATCACTTATGAGTCGAAAATAAAGGATGATGGTTTTGTGGAACTATGAATGGAAAAACAATCTTAAAAATCAAGCTTTAGAAAAACGAGTCCCGATTTCGGGCACGCTCGTTTAGTATCTTGTGATTTGTGTGTCTCTCACCCATGACCAGAATGTCATCGAGGTATACTAAGCAGGTCCTCCATATTAAACCGCTCAGTACTTACTCCATTAACCTCTCAAATGTAAGGCACGACCGTGAATTGAAACAGCCCTTTACTAGTGGAGAACGCTGTCTTCTCTCTGTCGTCGTCAATAACTCCATTTTGTAGCATGGATTCGATGTTTTCCTCTACTGCCTGTTGTTGTCCCAATGGTAATCGCCTAGGTGGTATTCTGATGGGTTCAGCCTTCCCGGTATCTATTCGGTGCTGGATGATGTTGGTGCGACCGGTGGTTCCATCTTCACTGTTAAAAATTTGCCAGTGCTTTGTGATAAATTGCTTGGCTTTCTTCTGTTCCTCTGGTGTAAGGTGTGTCAAATGGTCAGCAAACTGTTGTAGGAACTCTTTACTAGGCCCTGTCTCCTTCACCGATATCTGGTATCCTTATTCGCAATTGATGATGGTATCGACTGGCTCGAAACAAGCTATCTCTTGACCATTGGCAATTCTGATGTCGCTGTTGGACAAATTCAGGACTCTAGCTGCCCATCAATAATCTGTTCCGTTCGACAGGGAATTCTGGCTGGAGATTTTGCTACAATTTTTATGGAGGTCGATGAGCTGTTAACGGGCCGTGTCAATACAAATTCCTCATTTAGGAACCGAAGAACATCATATCTTGGGTTGAACATGGACCCATGCTGTCTAATTAGGTCCTTACCCAATAAAAAGTCGTCCTCAATATTCGCTACCAGGACCCTATGCCGGATCATGCTGTCCCCTATCTGTAGCACGACATCTGCCTTACCATGTACTGACATTGACTCGCCGGTGACTGTTTTGAGCTGGATGTTGTTGTTAGCTGGCGGGATTTCCGAAGCCCTAAGACCCTGGACTTGGCGATGGACACAGCGGCGCCGGTGTCGATGGTGATGGTAATTGCTGTGCCATTGATGGTGCTCCTGATCACTAGGCTGCTGCTATCTCGGCAAAATCCCCGGATGGATACTGTCCTGAGGGTTAGTCAGCATTCGCCCCCTTATGCTGACATCTCGCATCTTCAAATATAACGACATGTATCAAATGCATAAAGAAGTGTTCGAGAGGACATTCAATTGTGAGAAGCGCAACTGATGAAGGTACCCAAACCAGAAACAATATATATATATATATATATATATATATATATATATATATATTATATATATATGTACATATATATATATATATATATATATATATATATATATAGTCTTGAGTACAAAAGAATGACACATCTAAGAGAGTATTCAATATCTCTAACAGCTGAAGTTATCCTGAAAATTTCATCGTGACTTCTAGCCTAGGAGTTACGGGTAACAGCAATTACATGGAATGGCTCCAGTTTCGGAACCTCTATGTGCTAGTTTCCCCGTTACATCTCGCGTCTTCAAATGTAACGATATGTATCAAATACATAAAGAAGTGTTCGAGAGGACATTCAATTGTGGGAAGCGCAACTGATGAAGGTTCCCTAACCAGAAACAAAATATATGTATATATATATATATATATATATATATATATATATATATATATAATAAATAAATATATATATATAATATATATATATATATATATATATATATATATATATATATATATATATATTTACATGTTACTACCTTTTCTGCATCTTTTCATTTTCCTACGGTTCTGCGTCCACACGAGTATATCCAACGATTAGATCATGCTAGTGTAAAGGACACGTTTTTATATCCGAAACTAAAGAACTTCATGTTGTCAGTGAAATAACGTTTTTACATTTTGCTATGATTCTGCATCCTTTCATTTTTATAATACTTGAGCGTCCGGTATACATATCCATTTCCTTATTTTTTCTGCGTCTAGAAGTATATATTTTTTACAAGATTACATGTTTTCTGCGTCCGTAGTGTTGCCAGATCGTAGGTTAAATAACTTATTGGTTAAACATGTTTTCTTATTTCCAACTGTAGCAACGCTTCTAACATTGTTACTTGGAAACAAAAACAAAACAAATTAATTTATATTTTTAAGGCATATTTTGTATGACTGAACTGAAATAGACCATTTAAAGCCATTCGTTATTATAGACGCTGCTATGGGAAGACTCGGAGGCTTAGCCTTCCAAAAAAATATTAGCGCATCTAAAAAAAACGGAAGCTTTAAAGGGAACGATTGCCGTTCTCCAATCCTATGATAGTGTTATAAAATTTATTTTGCGCCGCCAAAGAGTAAAATTAAGACACCTTCTAAATTAATCGTTTCCATAAAAACAAGGTTAACATAAAACTGGCTGAAATAATAAAAAAGAAACAATGTCTGTCCTTATATTTCGATGGGTATCTAAAAAAGAGGCTCGAGAAGGGTCTTGTAAACGCTCCGACCACAAAGAAATAATCATGGCATTCATTTATGTTCTGCGCTCGCTATTTAAAAGGACAAGTTAAATAGTTTAGTTTAGTTAGTTTATATTCATGTGATTCAATCGACAGAAGAAGTCAGCTGTAGTATTACTCATTGTTTGTAAACAGTGAATTTATTTGGTAAATAAAGACGTCGAGAGTGAAAGTGAATATTTGTCTACATTTGATTTGAACCCACATAATCTATTGCAATTTGGTGCCAGCGTGTGGGATTAACTGCTGTTAATATCCTAAATTGATTTATGGCTACAACTCGAAGTATAGCGGAAATGGACGAGACTAGCAAAAAATCTTCAAACAGGTTACTGATAAAGTAAACGAAAAAATAACTCACATTTTGGAAAACCGTGATAAAGAGGAGAAACTACTTCAAGGGGAAATCCAACATAGATTAGTGAAATCTTATGATGAAAAACGTAAAACAGAATTAGAGAACCTTGCAACTAATATAGATGAAAACCAACAAAACCTTGTTTCTACGATGAAAAGTGAACAACAGAATTTAATTGGGGGGTTATTTTCAAAATAATCAGAGATGTTGAAGAACAAAGAAATCTAAGACTTAGTGGCATCAAGAAAAGTAATAAGCTTTGCTCCGGGCTTTCTAGGTAGAGGCCGTCATAAACATGTCCAAGCCGAGGGTACGAGCAACTGCTGCTGCTGCTGACTCCTCCTGGAGTCAGCGTCGCGTTGGGGTAGCCAAGAAAACAACCTCACCAATCAGGGAAACTCCGATCTGTCTGCAGAAGGGAGCGAATGCCGAGATAGCACTATCAGTGGCCGAGAAATCACCATCACCTTTGACAATGGTGCCGCTGTGTCCATTGCCAGGTCCAGAGTTTTGAGTTCATTGGAAATTCGGTCAGCTAACAACCACATCCATTTAAGAACAGTTACCGGCGAGTCCGTGCTACAGATAGGGGACAACAGAATCCGGCATAGGGTCTTAGTAGCAGAGATTGAGAACGATTTTATACTGGGTATGGACCTAATCAGCCAGCATGGGTCCATGTTCAACCCAAGATATAATGTTCTTCGATTCCTTAATGAAGAATTTGCGTTGACACGGCCCGTCAACAGCTCAACGACTTCCATAAAAATTATAGCAAAGTCCTCGACCAGAATTCCCTTAAATTATTCTTGGGCAGCTAGAGAGCAATCCTGGAAGTTGCAAAGGAATGGTGGAGCCCTTACATTATGTTCATGACTACTTAGATGGATGGCCTATAGTTAAAACAGGACGAGTCACACCAATTAGATTCCTGAATATGTCCAACAACGACATCCGAATTACCAATGGTCAAGAAATAGCTTGTTTCAAGCTATCAGGCACCATCATCAATTGCGAAGAAGCGTATTAGAGATCGGTGAAGGAGACAGGGCCCAGTAAAGAGTTATTAAAACAATTCACCGACCATTTGATACACCTTACCCCAGAGGAACAGCAGAAAGCTAAGCAATTTAACTCAAATTACTGACAAATTTTTGATAGTCAAAAGGTAGTACTGGTCGTACAAACATAACAAAGCACCGTATAGATACTGGAAAGGCTCAACCCAGGCATACCACCAATGCGACTATCCTTGTGCAACAACAGGCAGTCGAGGAAAACATTGAGTGCATGTTACAAAATGGAGTTATTGAACCATCCATCAGCCCATGGTCTGCTCCCGTTGTTTTAGTGAAAAAGAAGGATGGAACCAACCGTTTTTGCGTTTACTACAGAAGATTGAACGATGTTAAGAAGAAAGACAGCTATCCACTCCCACGAATCGAAGACATACTGATTGAGCACACTAGCAAGGTCCCGTTGGTTCTCCACAATAGACATAAAGAGTGGATATTGGCAGGCTTGACTACATGAAAACGATAGAGAAATGACACCGTTCCCCACCAGTAAAAGGCTGTGTCAGTTCACGGACATGTCTTTTGGGTTATGTAATGCTCCCGCTACATTTGAGGGGCTAATGGAGTATGTAATGAGCGGGTTGACATGGAGAACATGCTTATCATACCTCGACGACATTCTGGTCATGGTTCACACACGTCGTTTCTGAGGCAGGAATCCGCACAAACGAAGACAAGATAGAAGTCATTCGTGATTGACCCGCGAGACAAGCATTAACTAACAAGCTTTTTGGGTTTCTGTTAGTACTTAAGGCGATTTGTTGAAAGATTTGTCACCATTGCCGCACGGCTACATCACAGACCACTGAAAAAGAGACATTCCGGAATCAGGATTGTGAAATGACGTTCAGACCACTGAAGGCGGCACTCTTTTCCAGCCCAATCCTAGCGTTTGCTCTACAGTCCGGCAAGATCATCTTAGACGCCGACGCCAGCAACACAGGTTTCGGGCCGTCCTTTCCCAAGTGCAAGATGGCTAAGAGCGAGTGATCGAGTATTACAGGCGTGGATTATCGAAACCAGAAAGGATTTATTGCTTAACTAGAAAAGAACTTCTTGCAATAAGCAGGGCTGCAGACCATTACCACAAATATCTCTATGGTTGTCATTTTCTAATGTGCACCTATCAGGGAGCTCTGAAATGGCAGTTGTACATGAAGACACCGGAAGGACAACTGGCCAGGTGGATGGAGAAATTACTGCAATACTATTGCAAGGTTGAACAGCGTACCGGTCGTTTGCATAATAATGCCGATGCTCTGTCAGGAAGACCCTGTAGGGTAGAATGCGGACATTGTCTGAAGTCGGAACAGTGAGAGGGTATTTAAATCCGACAGATTCGTATATAGATGAATGAAGACTGGACAACGGAACAAAGTATCGAGAACCAAATGGCAGACCCAGACATTGAACCAATCCTGTCACTCAAAAAGAAAGGGGCATACAGGCCAAGATGGGACGCAGTAGCTAAATACTCAGGCGTCCTGAATCGTTATGGGCCCAATGGAACTAAGAGCAGAGAATTTTTAAGAGAATTTCGGAAAGCAATGACGGTCGAGAAACCCGAGGTAGTCCCAATGAAAAATGTACCCGCAGTCCTGACCGAAGTACTTATTGGGATTACCAGGAGTCATCTGGGCATGAATAAAACCATGGATAAAATTCGCCAACGGTACTACTGGGTATACTGGTTAAATTACTTCGTAGACGTCAGGGTGCAGGAAATGTAACACATGTTCAGCCAGTAAGAAACCGAAAACCACCACCACCAAGGGCAGAATGCAGCAATACAATGTGGGCGTCCCATTTGAGAGAATTGTCATTGGATTCGCTATTCAAACAGTAGGCAACCACTGTGGCGAGAGTGCTGGCCAAACTTTGAATCCAATGTATGGGAATCAAGAAAACGAGAGCCACACATTTGCATCAACAGTCAAACGGAACAAAATCTATCCAAGGTCGTCAGTATGGGGTAAGCATATTCCCCTATTGCTGTTAGCCTATCGTTCAGCTGTACATAACACCACAGGACTTACTCCAGCCAGGGTACTGTTCGCAAAGAACCTGAGATTACTTTGTGATTTGGCTTTTGGCTCACCAGAAGAACCGCCCCAAGAACGATTATGCCGACCAACTCCGACAGAACAGGCTGGCAATACATGAAATAGCCCGAACACAGATGTTCCACCAGCGATCGGATGAAGACTCAATATGACCCCAAGGCAAATTCAGTCGGATTCCAAGATAAGGACAAAGTCTGGCTGCACAACCCCCAGAGGAACAAAGGCAAATCTCCAAAGCTCACCCGAGCCTGGGTTGGTCCATACGAGGTAGTCAAGAGAATCAATGACATTGTTTATCTTATTCGCCGGAATCCAAGAACTAAGATGAAATTGTTCATTTGGATCGGCTCGCTCTTTACCATGGATAGAATGATTAAGATCGGCCGATCAAAATTAAAGGGTGGGCAGTGTTATAAAATTCATTTTATGCCACTAAATAGAAAAATTAAGAAACATTCTAAATTAATCGTTTGGATAAAAATAACGTAAACATAAAACCGGCCGAAATAATAAAAAAACAACAATGGCTATCCGGAAATTTCTCCAACCAGTAATACATTTCACTTTTTTGAGATTGGTGACCGATTTTTCAGCCCATATCTATAGGTTCTATACTATTGTAAAATTGTAGTTGTCTGTTTGTTCGGGTATAACGTAAGAACTAGTGAACTGTTTTGCTGAATCTTTTTTTGTTGCAAAGGACTTGAATAAAACCTTAACTTGGAGCTTGCGTGAAATATATTCGGGGTTGGTAGTTTTATAGTTATGTAGAGTTGTTAAAAAAAGTTAGAAACAAATGTTATATAAAATAGCCCACATGTTTCATAAGCTATTACTTTTTGCTACGAATTCTACATTCCATACCCGGGTTAAACCACTGGTAACGGCTCAATTCCTATAAGTGGGTTAGAATGTGTAAACAAATTATTTAAAACACAAATTATTATGAAAATAAATAATTGTATAATTTCAAGTATATTCTACTAAAAACTAACCGCCTGACGTGTCAAAATTGGGCAAAATTCGTATTTTACAACTATACAACTTCCAGGGATTCGCCCATTAAAGTGTTGGTTTATTGTTTCTTGATAATATAAACTAAATTGTTTATATTAACCTATAATCAACAGCTTTCTTTTACCTACATTTCCAAATCGATTGACACCTTAAAAATCGGTTGGTAAGATAAAATTCTAGATATTCGTAATAAATTGGAAATTTAAATTCGATAATCACACCATTTTTTATAATAATTAAGTATCAACTCTTTGCGAAATTATTATTTACAATTGGCAAAAGCGGTTCGAACAATAGAACCATAAGCACACCAAGTAAAATATTGTGAATAGATTATATATCATCTTACTGTCTGCATCAGTCACATAATCCAGAAATCTAAGAAGCTTATTAAAAAAGAATATCCAATGTATGCGTTGAGACTTTAAAAATAGTAATACTAAAATAATAATGGAAAAAAATTAATAATTAAGTTTAGAATTAACAACACATAACCATCATTCTCACCCTGAACAAAATATCTAATGTACATTAAAACGCAGGAATCATTTAAAGCCAAGAAAATATATTTATTTTTAGAATAACGTTGTGAGCTTTCCGGACGGAGAATCATCTTTCATCACGTGGTGTCAAAAGCGGGAACCTGACTTGAATATTTTGGATACATTTTACCTGTTTTCTGCGTCCACTGCGAGACTTTTAAATTGCCCCCAAAACGAGATAGACGAAAATAGTGTTGCCTACCATACGTCACTAAGTCTCAGATCATAACTAGGAAGAAACGGTACTGTTTAGGCACTCGATTGATCAATAGGCGATAAATTTTCTGCGTCCGTATAGGAATGCAGAACCCCGGGGGAAGCAGAATTATATGGAAAAACTCATATGAACGGACGAAGAATTAATAGCATGATATATATATATATATATATATATATATATATAGTGTTACGAAATTTACCCAAAGCCGACCCTGTTTCATTTCAGTACGACAACAATCGCTTTGAGATAAAAAATGGTTCTCGAAAAGACTCGGCACCTGTAGGAGTGATGACTGATTTTACTGGAGAATTCGATGCTGGACTTATAAAGGAAGCAAGCCACGATGGAGAGTTCAGTTATACCGCGACGACTCGCGTATATGGGATTGTTATTGTGAAATTTGAATCAGCTGTTTTAATGTAAAGAAAGTTCTAGAAAAGTGAAAGTTAATATTAATTTTATAATTTTAAATTGAACCCACGGACTTTACAACAAATTTGGTGTCAGAAGTGGGATTAAGTGCAGTTAAAATCGTAATTTGATTTATGGAAACCCGAAGAATGGAAAAAATGGACGAAACTACCAAAAAAATAGTCAAGCAAGTTACGGAGGGATTAGACGAAAAAATGGTCCAGATTCTAGAAAAACGTGACAAGAAGGAAAAACAACATCAAGAAGAAATTCAACAAAGCTTAGTAAAATCTTTTAATGAAAAACGTAAAATAGAATTAGAAAATCTTGTCACTACAAAGGAAGAAAAACAACAAAATCTAGTTTCCACGATGAAAAGTGAACAACAAAATTTATTGGAAGGATTGTTCTCGAAATTTGAAGAAAAACAAGGCACAACGGAAGAAAAAAGACAACTACAATTTGAATAATTACTGCAAATAGTATCACAAGTTAATAAAACAGTTAATGAAAGAATGCACATAGTTGAATCCCACATAAAAGAAATAAATGACTACATAAAAATCCTAAAAAATAATGTGGAGACTCTTGAAATCAAAGTAGATGACATCGATTCCATCCAGAGCCAGGTGAAATTTGAAATCGGTTCTATTAAAAACACCGTACAAAATGAAGTAAGTGAAGTACAAGATAAAATCAGTGCCATCCAAAACAAGGTAGAAACAGAAATCAAAAAAATACAACAGGACTTACAGCGAGGAAAATACCAGCACACCGTGAGTACCAAAGGTTCCTTTAGTAAACCACCCACATTCGACGGCAGTTCATCTTGGCCCATGTATAAACGGCAATTTGAGGCCGTGGCTACAGCTAATGGATGGGATAATCAAGAAAATTCCACTTCTCTGGTAATTTCGTTAAGAGGTCCGGCCCTAGAACTCCTCCAAAGCATTCCAGTAGACGAACAAGGCAATTTCGACAAGATCATCACCATCCTGGATAAGAGATACGACAATCAATCCTTGAGTCAGGTATACCAAGTCCAACTGAGTGGAAAAACGCAAAAGTCCGGTGAATGCCTCCAAGAATTCGAAGCAGAGATAAGACAGTTAGTACACCTGTCCTACCCAGACCTGCCAGAGGAAACCATAGACCAGTTGGCCACACAGAGTTTCATAAACGGCATCAGAGATATGGAAGTACAAAGAAATTCAATACTGACTGGTGTCACGAAGAGTAATGAAGCTCTACTTCGGGCTTTGGAAGTAGAGGCCGTCATGAACATGTCCGAGCAGTTTCTTTCAACCAGGAAGAGTCAGAGTCACCATTTCAAGCGCTGCTGGCTGGTCTGAACAAAATATTAGAAAGGTCACAAAGAACTGGCACCAGAGGGGCATGTTTCCGCTGCGGACGGACAGGACACTTTCAACGTGATTGTCGAGTGAAGCTACCTGAACGATCAATCACCGATTAGGGATAACCAACAGAACAGCCACATGTTCAGGGACCGTCAGCCAGTCAGCATAAGGAGGCGAATGCTGACTGACCTTCCACCAGCCCCCAAAAAGGTTATTCATCCGGGGATTTTGCAGAGATAGCAGCAGCCTGGTCATCAGAGGCACCATCAATGGGCGAGCAGTTACCATCACCATCGATACCGGCGCCGCTGTGTCCATTGCCAAGTCCAGGGTTTTGAGAGCATCAGAAATTCGGCCAGTTACCAATAACATCCAGCTCAGAACAGTCACCGGCGAGTCCATGTCAATACAGGGTGAGGCAGATGTCGTGCTACAGATAGGGTAGCGAATATTGAGGACGATTTTTTACTGGGAATGGACCTACTTAGTTAGCATGGATTTATGTTCGACCCGAGATATGATGTTCTTTGGTTCCTAAATGAGGAATTTGTATTGACACGGCCCGTCAACAGTTCAGTCACCTCCATAAAAATTGTGGCAAAGTCTTCAGCTAGAATTCCCGGTCGAACGGAACAGATTATTCATGGACAGTTAGAGAGCAATCCTGGGAGCTGAGTTGTAATGTTGGAGCCCGTACATTCAGCTCATGACTAGTTAGTTGGACGGGCTATAGTTAAAACCGGACGAGAAATACCAATTAGAGTCCTTAATTTGTCCTACAACGACATCAGAATTGCCAATGGTCAAGAAATAGCTTGTTTCGAGCCAGTGGTGACCATCATCAATTGCGAAGAAGAATACTAGACATCGGTAAAGGAGACAGGGCCCAGTAAAGAGTTCATACAACAGTTTGCTGACCATTTGACAAACCTTAGACCAGGGGAACAGAAGAAAGCCAAGCAATTTATCGCAAAGCACTGGTAAATTTTTAACAGTCAAGATGGGACCACCGGTTGCACTAACATCATTCAGCACCGAATAGATACCGGAAAGCCTCAACCCATCAGAATATCGCCTAGACGACTACCATTGGGGCAACAACAGGCAGTAGAAGAAAACACCGAGTCCATGTTACAAAATGGAGTTATTGAGCCATCCATCAGCTTATGGTCCGCTCCCGTTGTGCTAGTTAAAAAGAAGGATGGAACAACCCGATTTTGCGTGGATTACAGAAAGCTGAATGATGTCACGAAGAAAGATTATCCACTACCCCGAATCGATGACACTTTGACCAAACTAGCAGGCTCCCGTTGGTTCTCCACACTAGACCTAAAAAGTGGATATTGGCAGGTTTGTCTACACGCAAACGACAGAGAGAAGACAGCGTTCTCCACCAGTAAAGGGCTGTTTCAGTTCACGGTCATGCCCTTTGGGTTATGTAATGCACCCGCTACATTTGAGAGGCTAATGGAGTATGTACTGAGCGGGTTAACATGGAGGACATGCTTAGTATACCTCGACGACATTCTGGTCATGGGTCAGACATTCGACGACCATCTGAAGAACCTGGACAAAGTATTCTCCAGAATTAATAACGCCAATCTGAGACTCAACCCGAAGAAGTGTTCCATGTTCCAAAAGAGTTTTGGGCCACGTCGTTTCCGAGTCAGGAATCCGCACCTACGAGGAAAAGATAGAGGTCATCCGTGATTGGCCAGTCCCAAGAGAAAAGCATGAACTGCGAAGCTGCTTGTTGCCTCTGTTCACACTACCGGCGTTTTGTTGAGGGATTTGCCACCATCGCCTCCCCTCTACATCGGCAGACCACAGAGAAGGAGACCTTCCGTTGGAATCAGGATTGCGAATCATTTTTCAGACGACTAAAGGCAGCACTATGTTCCAGCCCAATCCTAGCCTTTCCCAGACAGTCCGGCAAGTTCATCTTAGACACCGACGCCAGCAACACCGGTTTGGAGGCCGTCCTATCACAGGTGCAAGATGGTGAAGAGAGGGTGATCGAGTACTACAGCCGTGGATTCTCGAAACCAGAAAGAAATTATTGCATTACCAGAAAAGAACTTCTTGCAATAATAAGGGCTGTAGACCATTTCCACAAATACCTCTATGGTCGTCATTTCTTAATGCGAACAGATCATGCCGCACTCAAATGGCTGCTGGACATGAAGACACCGGAAAGACAACTGGCCAGATGAATGGAGAAATTACAGCAATACGACTTTAACGTCGAACACCGTGCCGGCCGTTTGGACAATAATGGCGATGCTCTATCCAGAAGATCCTGTAGAGCGGAATGCGGACATTGTCTGAAGACGGTACAGCGAGAGGGTATCTCCATCAGGCAGATCCGAGTGCAGGCCAATGAAGACTGGATAACGGAACAGTGCATCCAGGCTCAAAACGAGAGGGGCACCCAGGCCACGATGGACGAGGTAGCTATATAGTCCGCCACGCTGAAATCGTTATGAGCTCAATGGGACTCTCTAAGAGTAGACAATGGAATGCTCAAGCGAGTTTAGGAAAGCGCTGATGAACGAGAAACCAAGTCCCAACTGGTAGTTCCGAAGAAAAAGGTACCAGCCATCCTGACCGAAGTACATGATGGAATTACCGGAGGCCATCTGGGCATGAACAAAACCCTAGACAAAGTTCGTCAGAGCTTGGTGCCGCAAATGTGCCACCTGTGCAGCCAGTAAGGGCCCGAAGACCCGGACCAAGGGCAGAATGCAGCAGTACAATGTGGGCGTCCCATTTGAGAGAATTGCCACCGAGGTCGCCGGTCCGTTTCCTGAATCTGAGTGGGGGAACAAATACATTCTGGTCGCAATGGATTACTTCAGCAAATTGCCTGACGACTATGCGATACCCAACCAAGAGGCAACCACGGTAGCGACGGTGCTAGTAGAACAACTATTTAGCAGGTTTGGCGTCCCGATGGAACTACATTCAGACCAGGGGCGTAACTTCGAATCGAATGTATTCCAGAAGGTTTGCACGATGTTAGGGATCAGGAAAACGAGAACAACACCATTGCAGCCACAGTCAGACGGAATGGTGGAAAGATTCAACATGACCTTGGAACAACACCTATCCAAGGTCGTCAGCAATAACCAGCGTGATTGGGATCAACATATTCCCCTACTCCTGTTGGCATATCGCTCTGCCGTACATAATAGTACAGGCCTGACCCCAGCCAGGGTCCTATTCGGAAAGGAGCTGCGATTACCCTGCGATATAGCATTTGGCTCCCCCGAAGAACCTTCCCAAGATATCGAGGATTATGCCGACCAGCTCCGATATAATATGCTGGCAATACACGAATTAGCCCGAACGCAGATGTTGGCCACCAGTGACCGGACAAAGACGTGATACGACCTCAAGGCCAATTCAGTCGGGTTCCAGGAGAGAGACAAAGTCTGGTTGTACAACCCCCAACGGAGCAAGGGTAAATCTCCAAAGCTTACATCCGCCTGGGATGGTCCATCCGAAGTGGTCAAGAGGCTTAATGACGTCGTCTACCGGATCCGTTGAAACCCCAAGGCTAAGTTGAAGGTGGTCCATTTAGATCGACTTGCTCCCTACCATGGAGGGGATGTTTCTGATCGGGACGAACAGAATTAAAGGGGGGGGGCAGTGTAACGAAATTTACCCAAAGCCGACCCTGTTTCATTTCAGTACGACAACAATCGCTTTGAGATAAAAAATGGTTCTCGAAAAGACTCGGCACCTGTAAGAGTGATGACTGATTTTACTGGAGAATTCGATGCTGGGCTTATAAAGGAAGCAAGCCACGATGGAGAGTTCAGTTATACCGCGACGACTAGCGTATATGGGATTGTTATTGTGATATTTGAATCAGCTGTTTTAATGTAAATAAAGTTCTAGAAACGTGTAAGTGAATATTAGTTTTATAATTTTAAATTGAACCCACGGACTTTACAACAATATATATATGCAGGACGCATACTATGGAGACACTTTTTTAGGCAAGGCATACATTGGGGACATCTGCATGCTTTGAGGACTGGTCCCAAACTATGTTTGTGTAAAAGGCATGCTTTAGGGACATTATGAAATATATATCTACAGCATCTTTTGAGCCCAAAGTGAAATTCTATAGACTCCAATAGATGGTGTTATGGTACACATTTTGAGTATATTGCAATATATAAACTGTCCCCAAATTATGTTGAAAGGTTTATATATAAATGAGTTTATATATAGGATTTGTGTCTAAAGCATAGTTTAGGACAGTCATTTTTTTTACATTGCATGAGTTTGAAAACATGAAATAAGCCATCCAGCAGACATTTGATATACATAGAAAGAACGTAATAGTAGTCGCTTATGCTTTGAAGTTTTTATATTGTTTTTGTATTGTTCTTGTTAGTGACATATTTATTTAGGATATTATCGTTAAATGATCAAAGGGTATATACAGTATAATTTCATTTGTGTTTTCGATTAAATAATTACGTAAGACTAAAGTAGAGAAATTATTTAGTGGCGATATATGAAGTTTGGAGTTTTAAGAAATGACTTAACGGTCTGAGTTGCACATTTAATAATAATTATTAATCTTATGGAGTTTGATACTCGGCTAATGGTTAAGATGTGGATTGGGTATTATTGACACATTTTATGGGTGGCATACTGTAAATTTATAGATTTTCGGAACTGTTAAAAAATGTATGTATGTATGTATAAAACTTAAATTAATTCAATATATAAGGATTCAGTGGTTGATATTGGAAACCGTACGTATAACTTGTCGGTAGTCAGAAGAAGAATTAAATTCTTGGAATACATTTATTTCGGCTGAGTGTAAGAATTACCGATGGCCGTTTTTAAGTGTTGGTATATTAATTCATAGAAATATTTTACTTTCGAAGCTGATTAATACTTTAAACGGTAAAATCGTTTGCTAGCAATATAAGTATGTTCCTTTCACGTTATTGAATAGAGTAGAGGAATTACTTGAACCTCTATAATCAATATGGGAGTTTCCGGTTTTGCAGTATTTTTTATGTGAAACAGATATAAAATTGAAAAAAGAAATTTGTTGCATTTTTGAATCAAATGATTGTTATTCAACAGGGTGGTATACGAAATATTTGTTTGACAAAATTCTTCAAATAAAAAATATAATGGTGTTCTTAATTGAAATTATTGAAAAAATCGGTAAATAGGTCTTGACTGAGCATTTATAGGTAGACTTGGAAATGTTGAAGTAATGTAGTTTTGAAAATGTGTTAGTTTATTTACGTAGAATAAAATTAAACTTACGTTACCTAAGATTGAGTGTAGTGCAGTAGTGGGGATATATGAAGTTTGAAGCTGTAACAACTAATTATTATCTAACTAAATTGCACATGTATCTATAAAGATTGAAAACATTACTAAGGGTTGAGATTTGAATTTGGTAATATGTTCACAAATAGTGTACAGTAAATAAATGGTCTTACGGAATTCTTAAAAATGTCGTTTGCAGAATCTAAATTCTTTGAATACAAGGGAAATAAAGTATTTTTGTGGGTACCTATGTGGAATTATATTTTATTTTTTGTTGATGATTGTGGAAATCATATAAGATATGTTTAATTTCACAAGAAGAATTACATTTTCACAATTCATTTCTTTAAACTGATAATAAGTATAATGTATCCCATGGCTGATGTTGCTCTAGGCTTATATTGATTAATAATTTAAACTGCAAAATCTTAGGCGTGTAATTTGAGCATGTATCACAAACATATTATGAAATATTCCAGATTATTTTTATGTGGGGTCGGAACAGTTTCTTCTTGGGAAAGTTCGGTAAATAGGTCTTAATTCAACAATTTATCAGCAGATTTGGCAATGTTAAAGTGTTTTTATTGTAGTTTTGAAATTTTATTACTCCATTAAAGAATAATTAAACTTTGGCTTAACAAGTTGATTAAAATTTGGTTCGATTGTTGGGCGTCAAAATTTGGAACTTTCTTAATAACACTAGCCTCGTAATTTTAACCAATTGATCAATTAAACGTTACCTACGTTTGGGGTGGTGTAAATAGTTTAGGGGGATATATGAAGTTTGATGCTGTTCTTTATTTATTCTTTATTCCAGTTCAAAATTTACAACAAACACAATATTCATTGCAAATCCTACAGAGGTAATGAAACCTGTGCGTAGGACCTGGACAGAATTACCTAAAACTAAACATACATACTAACATAGAAATATAGACATATAAACTACTATACTAAAACACTAGAGACTAAATTATATTCAAGTATTGCTATTTTTTTTTATTTTTATACAATACTAATTAATGCAAAACTTAAACAGTACCCCTTTACTCTGCACAACAATCACGTTGTATTTGTAAAAATATTTAAGAAACATAAAAACATAAAACAAATATTTAAGAAAACTTACAACAATACAATAATAACAGAATCAAAAAAGTCAAAATTAGTGTACTCACACAATTTCTATCACAAAGGTATCCTTACTTGTTATTATAAATCCATTCTTTTATTTTTCTTTTTTTGTGATTGCTATTCAAGATTTTTAAATTATTTGGCAGGTTATTAAACAGTCTAATAGCTACAATGAAGCTACTTTTATTACTTATTGTTTTCTTGATAGTAGGAATTTGTAAGTTTTTATTTCTGGTTAAACTTGTCGATGTTTTAAATTTATCCTTTAGATTATTATAATGGTACATAAGTGATTCAAAGTAAAAGAGCTGTTTTATATTTAGTGGATGAACCATAAGTACAAGTTTGTTATTATTTATTACTTTTAAAATTCTGTTTTGGATGTTTTCTAACAATATTCTAAAGTTCGTGTAGGCCCCTCCCCAGGCTATTATTCCATAATTAATTATGCTATTAAATAGGGCATAATATATCATTCTAAGAGTTTCACAATTCATTACTCTAGATAACTTGGCAAAAATGAAAACAAGATATTTGGTTTTGTTAATAACGTATTGAATATGTTGATCCCATTTTAAATTCTGATCAAAAATAATCCCTAAATACAATACAATTTTGTACTCTAGTAATATTATTACCTTTTATTTTTATATTAAATATATCAGGGACACTATCAGAATAATTCCCAAAGGTCATACATACGGTTTTCTTCGTATTTAAGGACAGTTTGTTTAACATAAGCCAGTTAGCAATGTGATCAAGATACTCGTTCATTTTCATTTCAACTCCTTCCCAAGATTTCTCCGTTGAGATAACGGCAGTATCATCTGCATACGATATTATATTGAAAGGCATATCCACCAAGATATCATTAATGTATAAAATAAAAAATAGTGGCCCCAAAATTGTTCCCTGAGGAACTCCTGTTTTGACTGTCAAAAAATTACTATAATCTTCATCTATCTTAACTCTTTGTTGCCTATTTTCTAAGTAACTCGTTAAAAGTTTATTTGCTCCGCCTCTAACACCATATCTCTCCAATTTATCAAGTAAAATTTTATGGTTGACTGTATCGAAGGCCCTTGCTAAATCAAGAAACGTAATTGCTATTGGCTGGCTCTTATCTAGGTTTTCTATTACCAAATTGGTTATCAAATTTAAAGCATCTTTTGTTCCCTTATTTTTTATGAAGCCAAATTGGTTATTTGCAATGATTTTACATTTGTTTATAAATCCAATCAGTCGGTTGTAAATGACTTTTTCAAAAATTTTTCCCAAATTTGATATCATGGAGATGGGTCTATAGTTAGATGGAAGGTATCTCTCACTACTTTTGTAAATAGGTACAATATCTGCTTTTTTGAGAGCATCTGGCCAGATAGATAAATTAATACTCAAATTAATAATATGTACAATTGGTTCAATTAAATACTCTGCTAATATTTTAATAGTTTTGGCATTTATATTGTCGACACCCCCACTTTTAAGTTTTAATTTGTGTATAATGTTATTTATTTCATTATTTGTTGTAGGATAAAGAAATATAGATTTAGGATTTCTTGCTGGTAGTCTTAATTTACAGTTAGATGGTTGCTGTATTTTGTCACATAACTCAATTCCACTTTTGGCAAAGAATTCATTTAGAGAGTTGACAATTCCTGTTTTATTAGTTATTTTGTTCATATCATTATCCATTATGTACTTAATAGCTTTTTTGTTCCTACTCTTGTTTCCTAACTTATTGTTTATTATTCTCCACAATTTTTTATTGTTATCATGACACATTTCAACTTGCTCCTTATCATGCATTAACTTAGCCTCATATATTACTTTATCAAGTATTTTAACAAACTGTTTGTATTCCGTTCTTACTTGTTCATTACTTGGCTCAGACTTCCATATCCTGTACAATAATTCTTTTCTTTGGCAGGATGTTATAATTCCTTTGGTTATCCATTTACTTCTAGGTTTATTTTTCGATTTATTACTGTATTGTTTTGTGTATTGAGCTAAATCAATGCAACTTTTAATCAGTGATATTAGCAAGTTGGTAGCTTTATTTGGATCATGGAATGAGGATATCTTGTCCCAATTTTGTACCATTGCAATATTCTTTAACTTATTATAATTAATAACTGTATAACTATTCTTTACTTCATTTTTTTGCATTTTATTGATTGCAACAAACAATGGATAATGATCAGTGACCGTAGTCTGAGTTAACTTAAATGTCCTAGTTATTATTGAACCACTTTTAATAAAGATATTGTCAATACATGTTCCACTATTATCATTGTCTGTATCCGACGGTCTAGTTATACCTTCAAAACCTGGAATGAAGCCCATTTCCAATAAGTTATTAATATGCTCTTGACACAAAAAATCGAGTTTCAAAGTATCAATATTAAAATCACCTATGATAATATGATTTTTAACATTTTTTTTAGATTCCAGAAATTTTTTTAAGTTTAAAATGAATTCAGATTTATCTAGATCATGACATCTATATACCGCAGAGATTTCAACACTTTTACTATCATTAAGCTCAATGCAGCAGTTTAAGATGTTTAAATGCCCAAATGTGATTATTTCAGTGTGTTCACTAATGCTTTCTTTAATGTACATGACTACACCATCCGACTTGTTAATTCTACTATTATTATAATAAATCTTATATCCAGGTAATGAGAAGTAAGTATAATGTTCCAAATTCCACACTTCAGAACAGATTATTATATTAGGTTTATTCTCTAAGCTATCAATAAAAATTTCAAGCTTTTTCAGATTAGCATTTAGGCTTCTAATATTTACACTAAGTATATAATCATTTTGTTTATTAATATATTTATGTAACTTGTAAGTGTTACTAAATTCTAGCTCTTTCTCAACTATTGGTTGATTCACGGTTTCAATGAAATCATGATTTCCTCCCATTTACAACAATTAATAATAAAATTAATTTAATTTATATTTATATATATAATAAATGTGACGTAATACTAATTTATCTACAAAAGTACTTTAATCAAGTAAAACTATTAGTTATGATAGTCTGTCTTATTTCTCAGGACCTGAATCTGATACTGTAATGAAAAACAATGCGGGTCAGTAGCTTTATGATCAGTGGCATACTTGAGGTTGTATTTCCTGTTCGCTTTTATGCAGTTGATACAGGATTTCTTCTTCCCCAGGCAATCCTTCTCTTCATGGTTTTCACTGCAGAATGGACAAACTAAATCTTGAGCACAATTTTGTTTTTTATGGAAGAAGTCTTGACATTTAAAACAATGGGGTATGGTTAAGTCTTCATAGGTGGGGTACCTCTCCCATCCTATGCAAATTCTGTTTATGGACATAATTTTTTTAAAATTCTCCGCACTACATTCAGCAAATATCGTACTAGAACCTGATTTTCTTCTTTTTATATAGGTAACTTTAAAGTCTTGTGTCAAATCATTTTGTTCAACTATAGCTTGCTGTACATCATTAATTGGTAAGTCCTGGTTAAAGTTTGTAATTTTTATTTTTGGTTTCCGCATTTGTGTGCGTTCAACACTATAATCATTTTCTAGTGCACTACGCGCAGCATTTTCCAATAAAATCATTTCCCTCTTTGATTGACATTTTATGACAGCTGCTCCTTTATTAGTGTATTTTACAGATTTTACACCAATCTTTAACTTTGATAAGTTTATATTTTCATTAATTTCTTTCTTTGTTTGTTTTAAATCTTTCTTGCCTTTAGGTTTTATTATAATACCCGGAATATTCACTTGATCGGAAGAATTATTAGGGTCATTTGGCTTTTGACTATACTGACAAACGTAGGCTTCACAGTTTCGTTTTTAGTATAACCGTCAAGATATTCTAATTTATCGCGCAATAATTTGATTACTTCCTCTTGGTGGCGTATAATGTTTTCTTTATCTTTTATTGTCTCTTTCAAACTTAGTACAAAATCATTATTGCGACAAGATACACAATTAAATTTGAGCAGACGTTTTTGCAGCGGTAGGCATTTGATTTCGGATGCACAAAGCCCTGTACATTCTAAACAAATTAAACTTCTACAATTATCACATGGATAGCATGGTATTTTTAAATCTTTTGTGGGTTGTTTTATTTCTTTACATTTATTACACTCCATCTTATAGAATTAAATACAGCCATACCACATATCAAAATAAAAATCTCACCTCCTGCACTGGCAAGACAAACTTTCTTGCTTATTTTAAACTTAAATTCAAAATAATGTGTCAGGTATCCCGGTTCTCTTCGATTATCCAATCTGGTAATTTGTATTTGTTTCACTATTGCACTTCCCAGTTCCAAGCACACTTAGGTATACCCGAACTACATTTGTTGCACAGATGTTGTATTTGACCGTCTGACTGGCGGGCGACCGACCGAATTCGTAGTTTTTCTTTACAAAAACTGAACTACACAATTTATTTTTATTAATTTCTGGCCATTTAACTAAATTATCAGACTTTTTTTTTGATACACAATTCAATTATTTGATTTCCAATCTGCTGATGTATTTTTTGTCCGTTGAATTTACGCTTTCACCGAATATATCCCGAGTTTTACAGGAGCGTTGTAAATACGTGACCGTTACTGCCGACCGACCGAACTATTCTGCTGTAACATGTTATATTTATAAAGTTTGAAAATTTTACTAAGAGTTGAGATCTGAGTTCGGTACTCTTGTCATATGATGTAAGTGGTGTTCCGTAAAATTATATTATGTTTTTTTTAATATTCTTAAACATTTCGTTTGTAGGACCTAAACTCTTTCAATATTAAGTCAATGGAATGAGTAGTTTTGTGGGTACCCATGACGAAAAGTATATTTCAATTTTGGTGAATAATTGTGTAAATCATATATGATATACTTAATTTCACAAGAATAATTAAATTTTTACAATCCATTTCTTATAACTGAGAATAAGTATGATCTTGTAGACAGCTGATTTTCACCTATGCGTATGTTGATTAAAAATTCCAACGGTAAAATCGTTAAGTAACGATATTATGATGTATCATTAACGTTAGTGGATATTCTATGTTGGGTAGAGGAATTGCATGAACCACTACCAAAACTCGGTTTTGCTGTAATTTTCTTTTTAAATATATGGCAGAATAGCTAAAGAAATTTTCAGAGCTATTATTGTTCTTAAATAGGAAGCTTTTCAGTGACATAATTTGAAATGTTTGTATAATGAACTTGAACTAAAAAATTTAGTAGTACTGTTAGTTGAATGTAATAAATTATTATTTTGGGGATGTGTGGTGCTCCATAATATTAATATATATGTATATAACATTTTCAGTAAACTTGTATGTATAAGTTGGAAGAATGCCGTAAAATTGATTTAAATATGTTTAGATTTGAAGAGGAGAGATGTAAAGACCGACATCTCGGATTTTCGGGGAAACTAGCACATAGAGGTTCCGAGTCTGGAGCCGTTCCATGTAATTGCTGTTACCAGTAATTCCTATGTTAGAATGTCACGATGAAATTTTCAGATTAACTTCACCTGTCAGAGATATTGAATACTCTCTTCGAGGTGTCATTCTTTTGTACGCAAGTCAATATATATAATATATATTGTTTCTGGTTAGATAACCTTCATCAGTTGCGCTTCCCACAATTGAATGTCCTCTCGAACACTTATTTATGTATTTGATACATTTCGTTGAATTTGAAGACGCGAGATGTAAAGACTGACATCTAGGATTTGTGTGTCTCTATACAAGGATCTGACTCCTATTATACCTACAGCAAAGGTTAAATAGGGAAAGTTATAGAGAAAACCTAGTGCATTCCATACCTGTCTTCAGATTTACAATCGGTCAATTGGTTTTGGAAATAACCGGCAAAAACCGAAAATAGCGGATTTCGTTTTTCGCCGGTAAATCTGAAACGGTTAATTTGATCGCTGTCAAGATGTGACATTATTTGAATACATTTTGTTAACGGAATAAGATGGCATTCGTCACATGTCTCAATAGTCTTTTGTCATTCCGCAAACTTTCCATTTTTCTTATGGCCTCTATATTAGATTTTTTAATTTTTAAAATGGGCGTAAAATTTCCAGTCTAGTAATGCACCACAAGTGCATAAAAGATTTGAGTGTCAACAAAATATCACACTCCGTAAAGTTAGGCCTTAATTTTTCTAAGTAGGCCATGCTTTATTTGTCGCAAAGTAACATTAATAAGAAAATAATGTATTAACGCACTGAATTTTCAATAAAATATGAACGTAAATTAAATGATTTATTTGTCTCAAACAAGATTAGCAAGTAACATGTCTTATTTTCATTAGAATATGAACCTAAACAACGACTTCTGAACAAATCAGGATTAATAAAAATTAGCCCCATTATGCAATAGTTTAAAATCTAATTAAGTTCTTAACTGCTTCGGAACTAGGTATTAATTTAGAGATGCAAATTGGCGTCCATTTACATAGGGACAATTTTGACAATTGGTGACTGTTTTTCGTACAACTTCGCAAGTGTATTTCCGGCAATACTATTTATAAATGTATCTGAAATTCTATGTCTCAGGTAAGTTAGATTAAATTACCAACGATCCCACACCAAAAGTTACTTCCAAATCTAGTCTGTACACATCTCTTTGCCAATTCGTGAGGGTTTTCCATATCACATTGATAAGTACATATTGTGCTTATTACAACCTTCACAATTCGTAAATCAACTCTCATAGGACCACAAGATATAATTTACATTAATGAGATATTCATTACTCTTTCTCATATACCACTCATAGAAACGCATTCGTCTTGGAAAATCAGTTGCCTTAAATCCTTGAACTATTTTGGGTTTGTATGGATGGTACTTATTCTTTTCTATCACTCTCTTTACCGTTGATTTTGGCACACGAAATTGCCGTTCAACAGTCCTTACCTAGGCGTTAGGCTTTCGTTGACGGGTCGTAAAATACTTCTGTTTCGATTTTCTTTTTAAATATTGTTTCGGCTTCTAGATTGTTCATAAGATTAATTAAATTAAGTAGGATTTTTTTGAATTGGGCTTTATGAGGCTGTCGTCGTTCAGGATACATCTCTAAATATCTTGCTGAGGTAATGTCAGTGTTTGTATTTAATGTAAGTACAGCGCTTTTCTTCATTTGAATAGAGAATACCGGCTATTTAACAGGTTTCTAAAATTTGTGTTTCATATTTATGATTTTAATCAGAGAAAAATGTATTACTTACTAAAAAACAACTTTCACACTTTGAATTTTTTAACATCAGTCAGATGTGTTATAGAAGGCGATACAATATTGAAAATAAAAATGGCGATAGAAACATTTAACAAGTTGTCAACGAAAACTCTAGTACATTGGTAAGATCTGTTGAAAGGGAATTTCGTGTGTCACAATAAACAATACCGAGAGTGTTAAGAAAGAATAAGTACCAAAAACCCATAATAGTTCAACAACGTAAGGAAACTAATTTTCAAGACAAATGCATTTCATTTGTCTTGAAAGTTAGTTTCATTAAGTAATAAAAATTGGGATTTTGTAAATCATATCTTCTAATACAACGAGGGTAGGTTTACGAATTATAGAATATTAATAAGCACAATACTCATAATTGGAATGTTGAAAACCCCTACGAAGTGGCAGAGAGGTGTTAAGTCATGGCCTTCTTAAAAAAATAAGGCCTAACTTTATGAAGTGTGATATTTCGATGAAACTAAAATTTTGCATGCACTTATAGACATATAAAAAATGCCCTTATAGACGATTTTGCGGGATAACAAAAGACCTTTGAGATATGTGATACATGTCATTTTATTCGTCTTAAAAAAGTGTCACATCTTGACAGCTGTCAAATTAACCGGTTCGGATTTACTAAAGAAAAACATTTTCAGGTTTTGCCGATTATTTTCAAAACCAAATGATTGATCGTAAATCCGAAGCCAGATTTCAAATGCACTAAATTTCCTCTAAAATGTTCCCCATTTGACCTTTGCTGTATAGAGAAGAAAATTTAAATATACCTGTCCTCAGAAAAATATAATCAAAAATAAAATATGATTTTGTTAACCGTTATTTTAGATAAAACACTATAAATCTTATAATATTGGGATAAATTGGTTAAAATAATGTAAACCTCACATATTTGTATGCACCATAAATTTGAAATAGTTACTTTATTATCACGCCCATGTTACTTTTTAGATGATCTTCGAAAGCTTTATCGTTTCTCATTTGTCTTTTAGTGTTATACCTGTTTTTTTAATTTTTCTTTTAATAGTATTGTTATTTCCATGCAGATATATGACGGTAGCTTTTTCATATATGTTTTCAAGAAACATTATATGTCGGTATTCTGTTGTAGCGTTTCTCAGATATGTTAGTGAAAAAATACATTGAAGATCACATATTTCTGTTAAAATTCAACTCTGTTCTTTTGCTAATCATTTCTATAACAATTGCGTTTACTGCTTTACTATTTTTTTTCCTTCATTGAATTTTGTTGACTTATTTTGTTAAGAATTTTAAATTTATTGTACTACACAATAATAAGTTTACCATTCATTTTATTAGTATTTTTGCAATTCCTCTCTTCCTTCTTCAGTTGTTTAATTGGTTTTTTATCTTTACTTCTGAGCCATGACTGTTTTTCTTGTTGATTTTCGAAAACTATGATTTCATTTCGTATGGAAGATGTCCTGTAAGAACATTTAAGCGTTTTTCACTTACATTTCTTTCGTTATAGCTCATGTTCTTTACATATTTTAAACAGTATATTTTTTTATTATTAACGTGACGTGGACTTTTGTACTGTGTTACTTTGCTGTATAGCAAGTCCTCATATTACACCTTATTACCCGAAGTCCAGTGGTGGTCCATTTTAGCGTATTCAGTGTTTCTTCATCTACATAGAGATGGACGTTTCTTATCCGGGTTCGTATATTTACAGTTCCGACAATCATTGATTATTATTTTTCCGTGAATGTTTTCTCCCGTCTGTGATTGTTAGCACTACTTTCCTTTTTAATTTTATGTCTCACAATTTTCGTGGTTTTTGTTTTCATGGAGGTGATTTAGAAACCACGCACATCACGCGGCTTGTCGAGTTTTCATGTGAGATGAAGAAAGATTAGGAAACAGTCAAAAACAAATTTTGATATCGGAATCTTTGAAACTGGCAATGAAAAAAAAAGTACCTCAAAACAAAAAACACAACTTAGTATGTATATTACTTTTCCTGAACTAAATTTAAAAATCCTAAATGATTCTGGATTCTCAAGATCCCGTATCGATTACGAGAAGTTTGTTTAAAGATATAACAGTTTCGCAATACATGAACATGTTTTGTTTTTCAATATCCTAAATCAAAACTTAACCCTTTAAGTTTCATAACGTTCTGAATTGTCTTATTGGCTTAGAGATTTTAGGCTATCGTTATTACAATATTTAAAAAAAAATCATAAAATTCTTTTATTTTACAACTTGAGAAAAATATATCTATTTTTTATGCTTTGATATCCAAATTTTTATATAAGCAGGAAGTTATTTTTAATAATAAACAGACAAATCCACTGACCACAATAAAATTTTATATAGAACATGTACCTAAAAGGACGCTTGAGGAGAAAAGAGTAAGCGAAAACGCAGAAGAAAGAATTCGGATATCTTCTGATATTGGTGATAACAACTATGAAAATATTCCTTCCCCCCAAGAATATATTTCTCTCAAAAATAAAGACACCTCGGAAGAAGCTAAAATATATTTTAATGCATATCGCCATTTTCGAATATACTGCAAGTTATAGACAGATTAAAATAATATTTCATTCTGTTTTTTACTTTTCAACCCAGCCATGAACTAAGTTTCCAAAAATTATTTTAAATAAGAAATGATCAATTTCGGACAAACTTTGTAAACCCTTACATACAATATTATACCTTTATCCAATATCATAACATTTCTAATATTTCTCATTAGTTTATGAGTTAAATAAAATAAAATTCGTCACGTAACAAATTCATGCGACATTAGATATTATTGAACCTTAATCACAAAGGTTACTCAAACTTTACAAATTACTAAAATGCTGTAGGGCATATCTCAAAAACTCCATTCGAAATAATGTTCAAGACAGTTGAGTATATCAGCAGTCCCGATACGGCACTCTATGAATATAAATGTTCACAACAGAAAATATTTTCGGAAGGATAGATCTAAATACGTCCACTATCAAAAAAACTAGTAAGTACAAAATTTCTAACTATTATTTTAAGCTTTTGTGCTAACATGAATTATATCAACCGTCGCCTATGCTAGCATACAGAATTACGTCGCCAAACGAAGACCATTGACCAGGCGGATGGCAGATGCAGTTATAGGTCATATTTCATGGCAGTTTATGATTTTGCATTATAATAGTTAGTTAGTTGTAACGCTTTGAGATTGTCGGGTCAGAAATTCAAATATTTGTATTTCAAATAAAAGTATTTTCTTTAAAAACGGAGTTTAGAGTTCACGACCCATTTTTGGCGCAGTCAGTAGGATAGTTCCAAAATTCGCGAATCGGGAATTTTTCGTTTTTACGATTAACGGAACTAACGAACTACCGAACTTTGTTGATCGAACTGGTGATAGCGATTGTTGACAGAGCGGCTCCTCGAACTTCAGGAAACCCAGTTCATCGAGAACCTGCTTCAGCCTTTTACCAGTCCATCATAGAAATTTGGAACAAAAATCGTCCGAATTTGCAAGGAAGACTCCAGTGGCGTAGACGAAAATAGCTTCCCTGGACGTCGCCTTTATAGTTTGTGAAGAATGCTCAAACTCGTTTTTATTTTTATGTAAGTACAACATTAAATGTCAAATGAAAAGTTGTCAGATATTTTTAATTATTTATCTATTAAAGACGGCCCTACAACTGACTCAAATTCTAATTTAAGCTATAATTTTCCTGAAACCGCTCAAAATAATTTAGATAGTGACGAAGAAATAGATTTAGATAGGAACTTACTTGAAAAAGTAATTGTAGAAATTAATCTTAGTAATAAAATAGAAATGGCTAGACCTGTTGCTAATCCTGAACCATTTAAATCTGAGTATTTAAATTGCGTACCCGAATTCGACGGAAACCCAAACGAACTTGGAAGATATTTAAACATTTGTGAATCCATTTTAACAACTTTTTATGATCGTGCAAATCCAGAAAGCTTTCATAATATTTATTTGTTGAATTCATTAATTTCAAAATTGAGAGGTAATGCTAGACTAGTGATTAATATTCATGATGTGAACAGTTGGAATGATTTAAAATTAGTATTGACACGAAATTTTGCGGATCAAAAGGATGAAAGTTGCTTAAATAGAGATCTTGTTTTAATGAAACAACTTCCTAACGAAAAACCTCAGCAATTTTATGATGGATGTCTTAATATTTTAAATTTCTTGTGTAGCTATGTAAATTGCCATGAAGTCACAGATCAAGCCAAACAGTTAAAACGTGATCTCTATCAAAATTTAGCATTAAAACATTTTTGTCAGGATTGCGTGAACCCCTTGGTACAACAATACGTTGTATGAAACCTGATTCGTTGAGTCAAGCTTTACAATTTGTAATCGCAGATGATAATGCCCACTATTTTCAAACAATTATGTCTAAAAATGTACTAAAACCGCCACAGATGATTCAAGCACCATTTCATAACCAACATAATTTTTTGAATAACCCTTCTTTACCAAGAAACTATAATTTCAATCAAAACTACCGCACACAAAATTCATTTCCTTCACAGCCTGTTCAAATACAACCAAGACAAAACTTTCAGCAACAAAGCAACCAAAATGTTTTCAAACCAAACTTTCAAAATAGAAACTTTCCAAGACCTACTCCAATGAGCGGAATTTCTGTTCAGAACTCATCAAATCAAAAAACATCTTTGCCAACAACTTTCTACCAAAATCAAAATACCCAAAGATTTCCACAAGGTAATGTAACAAACTATGACAACAGCCGAAATCATTTGGTTTTTGAAGAAATTAATAATACTGAAACTGAGGAAAAATTCACAACTGAAAATGACTATCAATATTATTACGATGAAAATACTGTACAACCAAAAGAAAACTCTAGTATCGAAATCTCTGAAGTTGAACACGATAAGGAAATTCTACAAGAAATTTCTCTCAATCAAATTAGTTCCAATCAATTACCATATATTATTTTTCTTGAACAAAATTTAAAACTTCTAATTGATTCTGGATCATCAAGATCTTTTCTCGATCGTGAAATTGCCTATAAATTTTTCCGAAATCTTATTGTTACTGATCCATTTACAATGTCTACAGTTTCTCAAAAATCAACACATCAGTATAGTGCACTGATTCCCGCTTCAAAGATTTTTTAATTACCAACACCTAAGTCCTTAAAATTCTATCTCTTTAAGTTTCATGAGGTATTCGATGGTCTTATAGGCTTAGAAGATTTGATACCACTTCAGGCTATACTTGACTTCACCAAAGATGTCTGATAACCCCATACGCAAAAATCAAACTTCTTTTTCATTAAGTAGAAAATAATATGAACTCGTTTACTCCTAGCCCAAATTCTAAACATTTTAGCAATACCGAAATTTTGGTTCAGAAAAAATTTCATAAACTAAATTCTAACTCTAACAAAATACCTAAACAAAAGATAAATACTTTAAAATCGAGAAACACTCAAAAGTTTGATCACAAAAATTTTATAAACGACTTAGAAAATCAGGCTAATTCAAATTCGGCAACCAAAATAAAAGTTAAAACCGAAAAAGTAGAAAACATCAAAAACTTGTCAAATTTTCTGATAACAAATCAACAGAAGACAATAACATTTTTATGCTTATACAAACTGGTAACAACAACTCTGAACATACTCGGCAAAATTCTAGAAATAACGAAGACAATTCTGAAAAAACTACTGCTCACTCTAATACAAATGCAAACCCCACAGTTGGTATCCCCATTGTTAATTACGCTGTGAATTATGGACAAAATCAAATAGTTATTCATTCTGTCTTACACTCTCCAGCACATCCAAAAACAACTATACTTTTCGAACGAAAGCGGCGAATTAATGTTCAGATTTCCAGAAATAATTTTGAAAAGGACATAATTAATTTCGTTAAAAATTTTGTTTCCCCAAACATTCAGTATCATCTCTTTTTCGAAAATCCCAACGATTATGAACCTTTTTCATTAGTTCTCCAAAGAAACTTCCGAATCTCCAAATTGAAATTGAAAAACTGTAACAAAAAACTTCTTGACATCACGAACAAACATGACATTAAAAATATTATTGAAGCTTATCACGAAGGTAAATCAAACCATCGTTATATCGATGAAACTTGGCAAAGAATTAAAGATAAATACTATTGGCCAAATCTCAAAAATTCTATTCAAACTTACATAAATGACTGTGAGATTTGTCAACAGTCCAAATACGAAAGACACCCTGTAAACATGAAAATAAATATCACTCCTACAGCAATAAAACCATTCGAAATAATATATCTAGATACATTCTCTTTCGAAAATACAAAATTTCTTACCATTATAGATAACTTCTCTAAATATACGCAAGCATATCCTGTAAATTGCCTCACAGGGACAGAAATTGCAAATAATCTCATATATTTCTTTTCTCACCATGGAATACCCAAACAAATTGTGGTAGACAACGGCACAGAATTAAAAAATTCGGTTGTTTCAGAACTTCTTTCACTTCACAAAATACAAGTTCACTTTTGCTCACCAAACCACCCCCAATCAAACGGAATGATCGAACGCCTATCTACATTCCACCCTAATCGAACACCTTCGACTTCTCAATACAAAAGGCTTTACAAAAACTCCCATGAAGATGAAAGTGATGTATGCAATTCTTGCATATAATCACTCACTTCATTCAATAACAAAACTAAAACCTATCGGCGTGATTAGTGGACACATTAGTAATAATGACCTTTTTGATATAGGTATCGAAAAAATTTTAGTGAACGACTACGTTAATGATCACAAAGAGCGATCGAAGCTACTTTACTCAAAAATAAATTCTGACTTGATTACTAACAAAGAACGAACAATTCAAAAACTTAATCGAACCCGCGATGACCCCCAACTGTTTAAACCACAACAAAAGGTATTTATCAAAAAACATATTAAACAGAAGAACGCTAGTAAATTTAATAAATCTACAACCCTCCAGACAATTCACCCTGAACATAAAACAATTTCCACAGAAATTTTAAATAAAGTCCATATGAACAATATAAAACGACAATCCGAAAATCTTAAACTTTACATCAACAAAAATTCTGACTACTTTAATGACTCATCAAATAATTTGAAAATCCTCATTTTAACACAAGAAAAAGTAGAGAATAAAATATCAGAAATTTTACCACACCCCAATCGTATCAAAAGAGGACTTATAAATGCTTTAGGTTCCATTTTCAAAGCAATTAGTGGCAACTTGGATTCCACCGATGGCGAAAGATATGACGAATTAATTGAAGAACTTCAAAACAATCAAGACAACCTTGCACAAACTATCCAAAAACAAAGTTCACTTTCGATTTCACTTATTGTCAAATTTAATAACACTGTTCGACAAATATTGCATAATGAAAAGCTTCTCGAATCAAAAATGGATCAAATTTCAAAAATTGTGACAGGCTCAACTTATAGAGAAAATTCTATGTTCATTAAAGACGTTATGAACCAAATTATTAATCTATACGAGGTCATTAACTCTATTCTACAAGATGTTGAAAATTCAATAACTTTTGCAAAACCCTAGTATAATGACAACCACACATCTTTTTCACGAATTAAAACTTTTGGAAAAAAAAGGAACAATTTCCTACTGAGACAATATATATTATATTTATATATAATATATATTGTCTTGCGTACAAAGGAATGACACCTCGAAGAGAGTATTCAATATCTCTGACAGGTGCAGTAACCTGAAAAATTTTATCGTGACATTCTGTCCTAGGAGTTAAGGGAGAACAGCAATTGCACGGAACGGTTCCAGATTCGGAACCTCTGTGTACTGATTCTCTTGAAAATCCTAGATGTCGGTCTTACATCTCGCGTCTTCAAATTTAACGAAATGCATCAAATGCATAAAGAAGTGTTCGAGAGGACATTCAATTGTGGGAAGCGCAACTGATGAAGGTTCCCGACCAGAAACAATATATATTATATTTATATATAATATATATTGTCTTGCGTACAAAGGAATGACACCTCGAAGAGAGTAAAGAAATATTTGACAAAAACACAGTTGTACTATGCATATATGAACGAGCCTTGTAAATTTGTCTCTTCACAATTATATTTGTGCGGCCAACTAGACCTTCAAGAAATGGAGAAAGATAACCCCTGCGAAATCCAGCTACTAGAAATGAAAAATGCCTCTATTTGCTAACCAATATCAATGAGTATCACAAAACCAATGTTCAAACGTCTAGACCAATGGAGTGGCCTAATACCAGTAATAGAAAAAATTAAGCTCTATTGTCAGCAACAAGAAGAAGTCAAAAATATTATTAGAACTTATTTAATCGACATCCCAACCGGCTGTCAAGTGTTCACCGATAAAGAAATTTTCCACAATAACAAACCGATAAGCTTTAATCAGCCAATATTGTTTCCTGAATTAGAAGCTACAAGTGAAACAGCCTCTTTCACAAACCCAACCATTCACTTAGAAGAAATCGATTTGGATGAACTCCAAGAAATACGAACACAAGTGTTAAATAATCAACCCCATTTGTCACTAACTCGGGACTCGAATTTTCGGGGGGAGGAATTATATCAACCGTCGCCTATGCTAGCATACAGAATTACGTCGCCACACGAAGACCATTGACCAGGCGGATCGCAGATGCAGTTATAGGTCATATTTCGTCGCAGTTTATGATTTTGCATTATAATAGTTAGTTAGTTGTAACGCTTTGAGATTGTCGAGTCAGAAATTCAAATATTTGTATTTCAAATAAAAGTATTTTCTTTAAAAATGGAGTTTAGAGTTCACGACCCATTTTTCATGCATTGTAATTCCCCTTACAATTACAGAGATAGCAAATAATTTTGTTTATTACATTTTTTATCCTGGAATACCCAACTCAATTGTGGTACACAGTGGTACAGAATTAAAGTAAAAAGTTGTTTCAAAATTCGCTTTCTTCATAACTTCACATTTACACATCAAACTACCATCAATTCATTGTCATAAAGATTACATTCCATCTCAATCGAACAACTTCCACTTGTAAATAAAACTTTTACAAATAGCCCTATGACGATTATTAATACAAGACAAAATTTTCGAGATTTTTCAATTCATTGAACGCAAGACAATATGTTGCTTCTAATCGAGAACTTTCATTAATTGCGCTCCACTCAACTAACTGAATTGTCAAATACTTATTTATGTATATAGTACATATAACTTAATTTATTTATTTTATCGCTAAATGTATTCCTACACCCAGGAGTTTTAGGAAAATTGATATCACAGATTCTCCAAATCGGGAGTCATACTGTGTATAAAGCCGATTCCCTGTGATTCCTAGGATATAAATCACACGAAAAAATTCATAGAGGTTTACTAAAACCTGTCAAAGAAATGATGATACTAACAATTCGACATTTTTCATTCCACTGAACGCAAGATATTATTGATACAGTACACTGATCGGTGCAATTCTTGCATATAATCACTCAATCCAGTTAGTAAACTGTTAGTGAAAATGGAAATGCTGTGGAACCTTTAGGTCACAAATGTAAAAACACAGTTTTACACCAAACATCAAACCTTTATTTAAACACTCAACGGTTGGTTTACTCCTTGATGATGACAGGCAAGCGATCAGTGTTTAAAGAAAGGTTTTATGTTAGGGTGCAAATCTGTGTTTTTACATTTGTTAGTGACAATGTTAATGATTTTAAAGCATCAATATTCTCTACAAGAATTTTGACTTAATTACTAACAGTGGACAAACTATGCAAAAATTGAGTCAATACTGTATTGAACAGAAAATTTTGATAATTTCCATATGGACAACACAAAGCGCTCTTTAAAGAAAGAGTTTTGATGTGGTTCTGATGCTTACTTCTAAATTTAAAGTATATATGAACTGTAAAATATCTAATATATATCACTGTTCCAAGCTCAAAAAAAAAGATCCAACATAAACATTAACAAAATAAAGTCGTAATATAATAAATGATAACTTTGAAAAACAACAACTGGTTTTATTGACAATTTACTTTAGTCACACAACAAAATTTAATTAGGTACACAGTCTTTCAATTCAATTTCAGAGTCAATAGCCAATATGGCGGAATTAAATAAACAAATCTTTGCTCATAATCCCCAAGAAGAAAAGATGATGTCCCGTTCAATAGCATTTAATTAATAATGTAAAATTACAAATATC
The DNA here is from genome assembly GCA_034190945.1 of Octodonta nipae. NCBI lineage: Eukaryota > Metazoa > Arthropoda > Insecta > Coleoptera > Chrysomelidae > Octodonta > Octodonta nipae. Next base: position 139,264,380 of record CM067216.1, on the reverse strand, counting down.
CTTCAATTTCATTAACACTATGAATAATATATCAACGTTTTGATATTCCCATTTTTAGTTATTTTCATACAATTTTGAAATGTTCTGTAATTATTTGTATTTTAATTGTAGGACTAAAATAATAATTAAAAAACACAAAGAATTTCATAATTTGCCATGAATTGTCTAACAGGATTCTATTAGAAAGGGACGTATCATTTTAATCTAATATTTATTAAATTTCAAACATTCAAATTCAAACATTTAACAATAAATACAACTTCATAATATCTAATCTTAAAAAAATCGTATTTATTATGGGCTGGAATGCCGAATGCTTTTTTATCACAGTGGCCCATAGACGATTTTCGCATAATCGCCTTTCAGGGAAATGTCGTATAATGTATAACGAAGCATAGATCAAATACACGACCCTAATATTGGCACATTTTTTATATACCAACAGTTCGAAGATTCGGTGAACTAACAAACCAAAACAATTGTTAGAATAGACTAGAAGAATATTATTACGAAGGCGATGTGTGTCTTCTTTAATAATGAATTACTGCAATAAAATTGTGTAAAAAAATATACCTAAACTTATCTATACGACAATGAAATTTGTCACTTTGAAGGATAGTTGCTAACTGTGTATGCAGATCAGCTGGGTATTGAGGATTAATACATTTCAGAGATTCGAAGCAGTCATAAAACAATTTTTTCTACATAAGAAATTACCACTATATATTGTTATATTAAACTATAATAACCAAAGAAATGTATTACTTTTATGTTTTTTTTGGGTAATAATACCACAATAGAAATAAAACGACGTATATTGCAGGAATACCAAACGTTTCAAAGTCTATTCTGACTTCGTTGTCAATGTCTTTATATTTAATGTAATTATTAATAGTATGAATTTATGATGCGGACACCCATTTAGTTTTGTTCAAATATATTTCATAAAATAACATAAAAAGTTGTGTATTACAAGAAAACAATAATTTATTTAGTTTTTTTAAAACAGAGAAAATTAAAAATCTGATTTATGCTAGAGAGCATTTTAATTTAAATACAAAACAGAATGTCTTTTTTAGATTTTATTAAGGAAAAATGAATATCTTCATCTAGAAGTTTAGAAATTATGATGCTATCTTTTCTAGAGTTTTTAATCCATTCAAGGCAAGACAATATATTGTTTCTAGTCAAGAACTTTCATGTGATTGATAGATCGAATAATTATTTATGTCTTCCGTTTGCAGAGGGGCAGACTCATATGTCAAAAATTCGAACCATTTCATCGAAATACTTAGAAAAACGGTTTTACAACCTGAGTGTCTTCTTGTCAGTTTTGACGTAGTGTCCCTTTTCACCAACATCCCTATCGACGAAGCCTTGGATATCATAATAGAAAAATACAAACCACCTCAACACCTTGTAGACTTAACAAGGCACTGTCTGATGAACACCTATTTTGTTTACGAGAACCAACGATACAAACAAGTGGAAGGAGCTCCAATGGGATCGCCACTCTCACCAGTTATAGCGAACCTTTTTATGGAGAACTTTGAGGAGTTGGCACTAAAAACAGCAACTCTTAAACCCAGTTTATGGTTGCGATATGTGGATGATACTTTTGTGATTTGGCCTCATGGAAGGGAACACCTCAACACATTTTTAGACCACCTTAATGGCATCCATCACAAAATAAAATTCACCATGGAGGTTGAAGCCAATAATCAACTGCCATTCCTTGATGTTCTCATAAATAGGAAGGAAGATGGAACTCTTGGCCATACGGTATATAGGAAAGCAACTCACACCAACAGATACCTTCATGCTAATTCGCATCACCACCCAGCCCAACTACAAGCCGTCGTCAAAACTTTAGTAACCAGATCAGAAAGACTAGCTGACCAGGACAACATCAAACAGGAAATGGACAGTTTAAAAACAGCTCTGAGACAAAACGGATTTACAGACCGAAATATTCAAAGAGCCCTAAAGTCAAAACCGAGACGAACAGACGAGGAGCATGAGACACCAATAACCAAGGCTTATTTACCGTATGTCAAGGGTACCACGGACAGTATTGCAAGAATTCTAAGCAGACACAATATCGATACTATTTTCAATACAGACAGAAAAATAAGCACGGTGTTGAGGACTCCGAAGACGAGGATCCCTTTAGAACAACAGGGAGTGTACGAGATTCCATGTGCAGACTGTCACAAAAACCTAACAGAAGAATTCAAGCTAGACGTGATAAACACCAGAATGCTATAAGAAAGCAGAAAAAAACAACATCCATTGCGGGACACGCCACCACGACGTCACACCAAATAGACTTTGAGAACACCAGAGTACTGGCAAATATAGAACACCCGAAATCAAGACTCGTAAGAGAGGCAATTGAAATAGCGAAGGGGCCTCACAGTCTAAACGCACGCAATGAAATCCAGAACTTATCGAATTGTTGGAAAATTCTATTAAACACCGTACCGGCCCGGACCCATCCTACTCAACCGGACATAACTAATCACCAAGCGGGAGGCGTGGCCACTGAGCGCCAAGGGCCAATCACACGCAGCCGTTCACGGTACCAACCGATAGGCGCCGAGCCGCGACTATATAACACCGTGCGCGCTCCTGAAAATCTCAGTATTCGAGTAACTAGAAGCGAAAGCAGAAGGCTACGAGAATTATGCGAACCGACCTGAAGAGGGCAGATGTGACTCTGCCGAAACGTCGTCATTTTACCATCGATCCCAGCAGGGATCAATTATCAATTACGCGGATAAATTCCCGGAAACCATCTAATACATTTAGTGCCCTCGAAAACTTAAAAACAAATATAGTGAATCTCTACGGGAAGAATACTTTTCATTGGTGTAAAACATCTGAGAAATTACGAGCGAAAAGAAGCAAACTTTTGTGCGATCTACATTTTTTACAACGATGCCGCGATGAAGGAGTTATTCCGAAAAACATGACGGTAAAGTTCTGGAAGAACAACAGAAAAACACAGTATATTTTATGGAAAGCTAGTTGTGCCCTACTTAGGGAAGCCATACGTGATGTCAGAAAGGATTTGGATGTTCTTAATACTAAACTTTTAGATATCCACCTACAGGTAAGCAATACACTCCACCCGATAATATGGGATAAATTCGATGCAATTGGCGAATTTAAGACCGAAACGAATGCAGAGTTGACAACAATGCAACAACAGAAAAACTTTAACAAATTGAAGCTCCAACAGAAGCCCAAAAACGAATTTTTCTCGGAAAATAACGGTCACAGTCTAACCTCAAGGCAATTGGAAACGAATAGAACCGTTTATAACTTATCTTCTGTCCAATTGAACTCTACCTCGATAGGCGTGTTGGCTAAGGGATTCAATTACGCTATTGCTCCCTCTCACATACCAAAAGAGAGCATAATATGTGGCGTGGAAACAGCAGTTTTAAAATTAGATGCGAACACCGCTGAAATAATTAGACAAGATGTGTCACATGTTCTAAGAAAGTCTAAACCTCCCAAAAGGAACCTATCTAGAGAAGAAAATGAGGCCTTGAGACAACTTCGCCTCAACAAGGACATTGTCATTCTACCTGCTGATAAAGGAAATGCGACTGTAATTTTAGATACAGCGGATTATTCAAACAAAATCCAAACATTGCTACAAGATCCAGCATATAAACAAATTACTACTGACCCAACAACTTATCTGAAGAAAACAACCAAGGCCAAAATCCAAGCAAGTAGGATCGACAAAAATCTCCAACTGCAACTCATTCCGCGTGAAAAGTCATCGAGATGTCCGAAATTCCATGGGTTGCCAAAAGTACATAAAGAAGGTGCACCTTTGAGGCCAATAGTAAGCTCAATTGGATCTCCAACACAACACCTAGCCAAATACCTAGCCCAACAATTTCAACCGTTTGCAGAGGGGGCAGAATCATATGTGAAAAATTCGACACATTTCATCGAAATACTTAGAAAAACGGTCTTACAACCAGAGTGTCTTATTGTAAGTTTTCAGGTAGTGTCCCTTTTCACCAACATTCCCATCGACGAAACCTTGGATATCATAATAGAAAAATACAAACCACCGCAACACCTTGTAGACTTAACAAGGCACAGTCTGATGAACACCTATTTTGTTTACCAGAACCAATGATACAAACAAGTGGAAGGAGCTCCAATGGGATCGCCACTCTCACCATTTATAGCGAACCTTTTTATGGAGAACTTTGAGGAGTTGGCACTAAGAACAGCAACTCTTAAACCCAGTTTATGGTTGCGATATGTGGATGATACTTTTGTGATTTGGCCTCATGGACGGGAACACCTCAACACATTTTTAGACCACCTTAATGGCATCCATCACAAAATAAAATTCACCATGGAGGTTGAAGCCAATAATCAACTGACATTCCTTGATGTTCTCATAAATAGGAAGGAAGCTGGAACTCTTGGCCATCCGGTATATAGGAAAGCAACTCACACCAACAGATACCTTCATGCTAATTCGCATCACCACCCAGCCCAACTACAAGCCGTCGTCAAGACTTTAGTAACCAGATCAGAAAGACTAGCTGACCAGGACAACATCAAACAGGAAATGTAAAATTTATAAACAGCTCTGAGACAAAACGGATTTACAGACCGAAATATTCAAAGAGCCCTAAAGTCAAAACCGAGACGAATAGACGAGGAGCATGAGACACCAATAACCAAGGCTTATTTACCGTATGTCAAGGGTACCACGGACAGTATTGCAAGAATTCTACGCAGGCACAATATCGATACTATTTTCAATACAGATAGAAAAATAAGCATGGTGTTGAGGACTCCGAAGACGAGGATCCCTTTAGAACAACAGGGAGTGTACGAGATTCCATGTGCAGACTGTCATAAAACCTAAGTGGGGCAAACTAACAGAAGAATTCAAGCTGGACGTGATGAACACCAGAATGCTATAAGAAAGCAGGAAAAAACAACATCCATTGCGGAACACGCCACCACGACGTCACACCGAATAGACTTTGAGAACGCCAGAGTACTGGCAAATATAGAACACCCGAAATCAAGACTCGTAAGAGAGGCAATTGAAATAGCGAAGAGGCCTCACAGTCTAAACGCACGCAATGAAATCCAGAACTTAGCGAATTGTTGGAAAATTCTATTAAACACCGTACCGGCCCGGACCCGTCCTATAACAACTCAACCGGACATAACTAATCATAGGCGCCGAGCCACGACTATATAACACCGTGCGCGCTCCTGAAAATTTCAGTATTCGAGTAACTAGAAGCGAAAGCAGAAGGCTACGAGAGTTATACGAACCAACCTGAAGAGGGCAGATGTAACTCTGCCGAAACGTCGTCATTTTACCATCGATCCCGGCAGGGATCAATTATCAACTACGCGGATAAATTCCCGGAAACCATCTAATACATATATATATATATATATATACAGGGTGTAAATAGTTTGACTGCATATATTTTAGGTGCAGATAGTACCCACCAAACAAAACAAAAAACTCTTATAACACTATGGTCTAAAGGCCTTAATAAGCAAGAAAATTTGAAATACATGTTAAGTAAATTATTGTCAATGTGGCAACGTCGCGCTAAAACTCAGATTTGCTTGTGCCGTGAATAATAAAGGAATGAGTCACCACAACGAAATGAACACCTGTTATTTTTTTGTATTAAATAATTTCATAGTTTCGAGTGCCGGTAGATTTATTTAGGTACATAAAATTTTATGAAATATTATTTTCAAAAATGTACCCTTTTAATATCTATGTATTGAAATGAATATTTATATTTGGCGATTTATTTTATGCATCAAGTTGAAGAAGGGAGGATACAAAGTTATTTACATTATGATTCAAAAATAATGCGATACAAAGTATATTAAACAAAACATTTCTTATATGTAGTTCTTTTATGTGTTAAATTCTTCGAGAAATAATTGTTACTAAGAAATTAATATTACTTACCTTAGACAAATAAAAACCTTTGACCTGCAGGATGTCATTATGATAGAGCAAACGGATTATTTATAGTAAATATTCAAAATTCAAAATTCTTGTTATTACATTTGCTTTCCCCACAAATTAATAGTATGTCAGGTCTTTACCTAATTGTATAATTGTCACTGTTTGTCACAAAATAATACACTTGAACTCACAATTCACAACAGATTTTATTTATTTTTCCAATTTATATTTTAAAATGAAAATCAAATAACTTACGCTATGTCGAATGTCACGCAAAAATCACTTTCGCTTTCTTAAAAGAACCGGGCAGCAAAAAAGCATTCATGGTAGCGGCCAGCTGTAGTACTGAGTATATGCTATGTTGCCACATCTGATCGGAGAAACGTAGGGCAAATTATAATAGAATATTTAGAGTTTAAATAATAATTTTCTTTGTTAATACAGTTATTAAAGGTGTATACGCTCTTGAGTATTTACATATTTAGCTTTAGAATCATTTTGAAGCCGGAAATAATCTATTATACACTGTAATAAAGGCTACAGAACTTCTAACTTTTTCATTTTTTTTTGGCAAAACTATAGTTTATTTCTGAAAATGTTATAAAGCTTTTTGATTTGTTTTGACCTGAAGTATTGATCCTCAAAATCTTTGCACTCAAACCGTTTACACCCTGTATATATATATATATATATATATAATATATATATATATATGTGTGTGTTACTTCGGATGTTTTCACGAGTATGGAATGTCATTGAAGGTTATCGGGATTCTCGTGTGTATGGTTTAGTTATCTTAGATAAGACAAAGCAAAGCCCTGCTACGACAACTTATTCAAAATGTGAGAAGAAAACTGAATACCACCGATGTGAATCTATACAAACTCATACTCAGATTAAACAATACCATACACCCGGTACTTTGAAATGCTATTGACACATTAGCAGAACATACAGCCGAAACAGATTCAGAAATTTGGACAAGGCGACAAAAACAAAAGGTGAAACGCCTTAAACAACAACAGAGAAAGGACAAGACAGCAACATCAGGTATGCATTGCCCAGTTCATAATCTTTCCAATAGAACACTGACCCCAGCAGAAATTGTACAACTGTTTCTAAATTTTTCTCTTTGGCGGTGTAAAATGAATTTTATAACAATATAAATACGAAAAGCCGACGAAAATATTCATTCCGTATTCGGTCGACGTCTAGTAAACAACAGTTGTGTGAATAATAGTTAGTGGAAATAAATTATATTAAATTCTATTGAGTTTAAAATAAACACATTACAGTAGATATTATACTTGTATATACAAGCTAATACAATATATTAGAAATATTATGAAGTTCAATTTTATTTCTTCTCTAAAATATTTAGTTACTAAATAATAATTGGTTTTCCAGGTTTGAAATCATGTGATAATCAACCCTGCCCTAATGATACTTTTGCATGCTCTGTGTCAACCAAAGTCAATAAAAATAACGATTCTGAGCTAATTTCGGAGATACAGTGTTTAGGATTACATGGTAAGTAGAAAAAAATAATACTCTATAGTAGATCAACTTTCATGACCATATATAGAATATTTTAAATATGAGGCGATTTAAAAAAAGTGTTGTTGAAATATGCTGGAAAACACTCATACTTATACAGTTTAGCTTAAAAAATATGCAATATCTGGAGTGGAATTAGAGTTACGAAGGGTAGTTCTGGAAAAAATAGAGAAACAAGTTATATTGGGTGCCAAGTGGAGAGCACAAAGAATATAGGATTTCTTTGTAATTACAAAACAAAGAATTTAATTGCCGATAAATCTTTTTCGACAGTCTCATTAGCTATCTGTTTGTTCACAAAATACCTGCATTTTTGTAATTATCGTCGATTTTTAACAGTTATTAATCAAGTCACCTATAATAAATGAAAACACTAAAAACGAGCAATTTTAATAAATAATTAGAAAATTTGATCAAGACGTTGAACAATTGCTTTTGACATGTGTTCGCTTTAAACACAAAGGTACTCTCTTTTAAAATCCTTCGGAAATATTCACACTATTTCTGCGCTGACGCTTTGAAAAACCTCTGTGATGTGCTCTTTTATCCTATTTCGTTGTAGGTATTTAATAAACATTTATTCTTAGACCAATCCATAAAAAAATCTAATAACGTCGAATCAGGTGATCATAAAGACCAACTTTACAAGAAGTCGAAAGCTCTTAGGGAGTTAAAAATTTTTTGAAAAAAATTGCACGATTCATATAATTTTCCCACAACCCCTGGCATTTGTTAGTGGTTGTGTATTGATAGATCACCAATATGTTTATATATGCAGTGATCATTTTATTGGAGGGCTGTGCCCCAGCTACATTTCTACTATATTCCCTCCAACCTACAAATCTTTTCAATTGAATAAATCTTTAGCAGTTTACAGGTAAATAAATATACGTGAAAAATATATAAATTTTAATAACATAAAATAAATTGTGAAAGCCACACTAACAATAATTCAAATTGAAAATACCACTGAAATTGATTGCCCAGAATTTAGTATTAAAATTCCTGGGAGTTTTCTCAACCGCGTTTTAACATATTCTCAATATAAGAAAATAAAAAGTTCTTGTTGCTATTACTCGTTTGGGTTTTATTTGTTTAAAATCTGAAGTAGCTGCCTCCAGCTACTGGTCCTCACCAAATTTTGATTTTCAATGACCTAACAATAGAAACTGGATTGTTGGATTTATTAGGACATAGGGACATTGTTTTGGCTGTCAAAGGTCATTGATGCAAGTTGTAAAACTGCAAATGTTTATGCCACCATTCTTAGAGATGATAAGAAAATTTCCAGGGCAAGGAACCCAACAAACGTACAGCGTAGCAAGAGTTGGAACTCACGTGGAAAAAATCATGCAGCGATTGAGAACCTATCAAATTTTAAATAAAATCCTAGAAAATTTACGTATAGCCTCGAATAATTTCAGAAAACGATAATTAATACATGATTCATTGTTGTAGTAAATTGTATATATACTCAACCTCATGATAATTGTAATATATTTAAATTAATTTTTTTGAGAATGAGATAGGACTAAGTACCTAAGATTTATGTAACAAATTTCTGGATATTTTTAAACCTAGCAGAACCAATACAGGGTGTTTTGTAGAACGTGAATGTGCTGTATTATGTAGCCCATATCACATCTAGATTACGGTTTTTGTTTTTTTTAATTAATTTTTTTTTCTTAATTCTCAGATTTTTACCTTTAAACTAAAACTTTTTTATTTTTTACAGTATCTTCACCGAATAAACTTAAATCGATTCTATAATGTTTGTTTACTCTTCTGCATTACATATTTAACACAAATGATTGGTTGAAAAAATTATGAGTCCACAAATGGCGAGGTTCCATAAAAAAGTAATTAAGTTAAACAATTGATCACGTTACAAAAAAAAATAAGAAGCACATCGAGAACTTCCAATGCTTACGAAAAGTTCTCTACTTCAACCCCTGTCCAACGATATATCACACGTATTGGAAAGTAATCAGTATCATAATAAAATTTGAGATTGTAACTTATAAGGTGAGAACTACAAAAAATACAACATACACCAAATTGCAATAATTATTTATATATATTTTTTTTCAAACCGGCTTCTACCGCTACGAATGCAATCGTGCCACCAGTCTCCAGTCGCATCTCATCCCATATTATTTCAAAATCAACATTTATTCTCGCTCTTAACTGATTCTTGGTTTTTATTTCTCTCTCATAAACGAGTTGCTTGGCCCGTCCCCATACAAAAATTGAATATTGGCAAACTGAAGAATAACGTCCCTACTCATATAAAAATTTAGTTAATTATCAATTTCTAACTTCAGTTTTCGGTCACTTTTTTATTCCCAAATATTATTGAACCGCTCCCGTATCTAATAATATAATTTTCTCAAAATTTCACAACATTTTTACTAATTTATGAACTAACTTAATTGTCATATCTGTATTATTTTTATGTCCCGAAAATAGTTAGTTTTTTCTTAAAAATTTTCCACCTGCTACCTGTCCAATAATTAATTTAGTTTTGACAAAGTCATTAAACTAGCTTCTAATTAATAAATTCAATTAATTATTCGACGGGTAGCAGGTGGGAATTTTTTAAGAATATATATATATATATATATATATATATATATATATATACAGGGTGTTCCTAAATTGGAGGTACAAACGAAAAGGGCAGATTCCTTGAATAGTTTTAGGAAGAAAAAGTCCCATAAACATGGGTCCGCAAACGTTTCGTTTTCAAGATACAGAGTGTTAAAGTTTGAATTTTTTTCAAGTTTTTTTCTCATGGTATCTGCACTTCACAAGATATTCAAATGAAATTTGGCATAGATATAACAATTAAGAGTTTACACCTTGTGACATGCCAATTTCGATTGCAAATCTACAGGGTGATATTTTTTCGGGAACACTGTCCACTGTTGTCCTTCAGAACTTTTTTTGGTGAGCCACTGGTACTTTCAAAAATTGTAAAGAAAAGCTTTGTTGTTATACCAAACTTTATGTTCTCTTGTCGTTTTGTCGTATCTACTACCGGTTTCGAGAAAAAAATTATGAATGATTCTCTTGAAATCCTCAGAAAATTCCGAATTGTCATAGAAATCTAGTTACCTACCTAGTAGGCTGTGGTGAATCAATAAATTTATGGTTAGTTAGTTAGTAGTCAAATTAAACTCCTGTGTTTTGAAAATTATGGTCTTGCAAATGGTAATTCAAGAGAAGCTAAGCGTCTTTACATGGAACGCTATCCCAATAGAGTGATGCCTGGTCATCAGATGTTCTCTAATATTCACAGGCGTCTTTCAGAAACTGGTTCTTTTTCTGCGAAAAATATTAATGCAAGTAGACCACGAAGTGTGAGAACACCACGACTCGAAGAGGCAGTGCTGAACGAAATAGAAGAACATCCAGGACCCAGTACAAGAAAAATTAGTGTTACCTTAAATACAAGTCATCAAGTTTGGAGAATCTTGCGGGATTCTTTGCTCTATCATTATCACATTCAGAGGGTGCAGGCGCTCTTGCCTCGAGATTGTCATCCAAGAATTATTTTTGTCAGTGGTACCTCAACAGACTATTGAACAATCCTCATTTTGATTGCCAAATCCTATTCACTGATGAAGCCTGTTTCTCAAGGACTTCAATCATACATTTTCATAATGAACACATATGGGCTGAGGAGAATCCACATGAAATTGCAGAAGCTTATTTTCAAGAGGAATTTTCATTAAATGTGTGGGGTGGTAATATTGGCGATTATTTGATTGGTCCTTTCTTCTTGCCAGGACGACTTACTGGTCAATCATACAGACATTTTTTAGAGAACGATTTGCCCTTGTTATTGGATGATATATCTCTTATGATGCGACGTGAAGTATTTGAACGAAAATTATCTAAACAGGTGGATTAGACAAGGTGGAGATCAGCCGTGGCCTGCCAGATTCCCAGATTTAAATAGTTTAGATTTCTTTCTATGGGGCCATCTGAAATCTCTAGTGTACATAACGCCAGTAAATACCGTAGACGAACTGAGAAATCGTATAATAGGCGCGTTTGATACAATTAGGAATACTCCAGGAAAGTTTGAAAGAGTTCGATCGTCTATGAGAAGAAGAACAGAAGCTTGTATAAGGGTTGGGGGAGGACATTTTCAACAATTGCTGTTTAGTTCCTTTGTTGTTATTTAGTTTTTTTATTATTATTATTTAGTCTCGTGTTTCGACGTTTCAGTGAGATTCACTCATCTTTTTCGGGATTACTGATGTTGTTACTCTCTAAGCGTAGTACAAATTGATCTGCTGCTGCATTGCGTCTCTGCTTATATGCTATTGACCGTGGAGGGGCGTGGTATTGTTCGCTCTGGCCAATCTTACCCTTTGTTTGGTCTGGGAATAGTATTCGCGTTATTTGTTCTTTTTTCATTTTAATGCTAATATAGCGGTCTGTTAATACGACTCTCCAAGTGGGTGGGAGGCGTTGCGCATCATCTCGTTTATTAAGGTTTGTTTTACGTTTTTCTATTTCAATAAATGCAGATGTCGGCGTCTCCTTGTCTCGGGTAAAATGTATTCAGTATGATCTCTGAGAGTTTTGTAAGATTTCCCTTCTATTTTGGAAGTTGTGTAACAAATGGGGCCCTCAATTCGTTGAGTTTATGGGTATAATGAAATAAATAAATATAGAACTTGAGAGAAAAGGGGAATGCTGCCACCACCCGAAGAAAATTTCTGATTTTCGTCATCAGCCTCCTCTAAGAGTGTCAGTCCCCAGGCTTCGCAAATGCTGCTGGTTGTATGGGAAGAAGGAAGGAGTTAAAAGTAAACAACCAAAAAAATGACACACATAAAATAAAAAGAAAAAAAATTATAAACAATAAGACCAACCCAGAATGTAACTAAGGGAAAAAAAACTTTAATATTGATAGTTAGATAATCCGACAAAACTACACTCCACAAAATTATGACTCTTAACCAACCCAAAAATGCAATAATAACTTTATAGAACACAATATTAATTATACCCTCTAATACTGGGAATGAAAGATGAAATTCCACCCTAGTTAAGCCCTATCGATGCCAACTACAATAGGTTTTCCCTTATATCGGTAAACGTTAGTGAGCCAGTTTATCCAACGAATTAATAAGTATATCCCCAGGAATATATATACAATTTAAACAAAACCAAATTTAAACAATATATCACGAAAAGAAAACAAATTTTTGCCGTTCGTTCCTTTTTATCGCCTCAGGGAGTCAGATGAAATCTTTAGAATTTCACAATCTAGCTTTGCGTACTCCGACGCTACTTCGTCCCTATCACGAGGTTTCTTCCCGGCCGTTTGCTGGTCTAAGAAACCTCTACCTTGGGTTCAGAGTTTGAACCTACAACTCTACGGACAAACTCACAGGTTTTTGGCGCTAACACTCCTCGGTTAGGAAAAGGTAAAGGTATTCACCGGATGCGAATTATCCGTTAATCCCAAAAGGTTTACCTGTGAATCAGAAGAAAATATACATCAAACTAACTTTCTAGCTAGGTAAGCACTTTAATAATCAAAACACACTCGCGACTCTCGCGTTTCCCGTCCCTCGGCGATAAATTTTATAACAACTCTTTGATCGACTCCCTAGCGCCCTATTTGAACAGGTCTGGTTTCCACCCTTTTTATGTCCCCTAAGTCCGTCGCCCCACGTATGACTGGTTTTCTTGAGTTCGGGTCCCGAGCTCCACTGAGTCCCCTTGAAGACTAATTTTTTTTTTGATACCATGTTCCCGCGAAATTTCGGTTTTCCCCTTATATGAATTATTTTAAACAATTTTCCTATTTTTCGATATCCTGCGCGCCTATTGGTTAATTCTGAGACGGCGTTTTAAGAATCCCTCTTTAGAATAGTTCATTAACTCCACCCAAATAGACTGATGACCACTTTTTTCCGAGTTTATGACCTTTCGGCCATCTGTGATTGTTGCTTCTTTTCCGCACGTACAATATTACATTACCAACAACAACCTGAGTCATCAATTAGAACGAAACGACAACAGCAAAGCATAAACTATTCAACATTATTTAAAATGAAATAGCATGTTTTTCACCTAAATGTTAAATTTGTGTTTGACATTTACACTTCCTTTCTATTGAACAAGACCTATTTTAATACAAAAACTGCTTATTTAGTGCACTGCGACAAATTTCGACTCTACGATTAATTTTCTAATGCAACGACAGAATGCAATAATTATTATTTCAGACCGATTAAATAAATACTAAAAAAATTAATTTGTTTAACAACACCGGGTGTTACAGTTGCATCAGTAGGCAGTGGCTTGTATTTTCACTTCGACAGTACTTCGACGATTTTCTTATTGTATTCCGTTCTGCCCATCAGGATGATGGCATTTTGTTTGTCAGCTGGTAGAATGATGATAGATTTGTCGCCCTTAAGAGTTTTTATGATCCTCCTTTCGGATTCGTTGATGTTTTGTTTGATGTGTTGTGTTTTCTCAATTGCGGTTAAGACTTTCCATCGGGATTCCTCCAGTTGCGGTGTCTCTTTGCTGTCTATTGCTGACTCCTAGACAGGAAAAGGACACCACGGTAGCAACTGTAGTATTACCGTATACTAAAGGCTTGTCTGAGAAACTTAGAAGAATTGCACACAGATATGGAATCAGATTGATCTTCAAAAGCAACAACACCTTGAGGAGCATGATAACAAGAACGAGACCCGAAGCACTAGCAATACCAAATAACTGTATATACAGCATACCGTGTGAATGTGGCAATCTTTACATTGGAGAGACAAAGCGACCGCTGGACACCAGGGTTAAGGAACACCGCACAGCTACTCAAAGGGCGGAGGTAACGAAGTCTGGGCTGGCTAATCACGCATGGACCGAACACCATAATATCAACTGGGACCAGCCCAGAGCATTTCACAAGGAGGAGCACTGGTACAAAATAAAATTCATAGAAACAGCATATATAATCTCGAACGAAAATATAATTAGCGAGCCCAACCTCCAAATTAAAAATATTTGGCGAGCAAGGTACAACGCCGCTGATTGGACCGGATAAGACCCAAGGATGAATTTCCTATCATTCACCTGATGACGATAGCAGATACACAGCTATTGAAACGTTGTGAGATCAACCACTTCAAGACGATGCAAGTCCAAGGAAACTTTGAGGAACGAGTTACATTGTCTACCAACTTCAGACTAACATCATTACAACACTTTCACACCACGTGAAGTGGATTTTTTAAACAATTTCAATAATGTAAATTTTCGATATCTTATTTCGTACATGTAACAAAAGCACGTGCACATCGGCAACTTTCAACCGAACTATACAATCGATAAAACTTTTTTTTCCACTTAAAAGCAATTTTCCAGTAAGCGGTGAACGGTAATGTTTGATCTGTTATACTAGTGTTAGTTCCATTACAAAGCGCAACAACTTTATTGAAATGAAGGTTCTCTATACAGATTTCGTTCAAGATGTCTTGATTGAGTATTTCCGATACAGCAACCGTTCATATTTAGCTATCCCTTATAACGCAAGGACGTGAAGGACAGCATTACAAACAATAAATAAAAGCAAATATAATTATTATGGTGAGGAAATCAAAATGATCCATCAACACTTAAAAAATACAAAACCACTAATAAATGTTTTTTTTTTATAATATGCAAACTCATAGTTTTATCAGTATACCAAATGAAACAAACAGTGAATAATTTTTTATTTCCTATAATAGTCTAAGAGATAGAGCCGGTTTTTCCTCGTCATCGAGGAAATGGACAGAATGTATCGTATTAAGTTCAGTTCCTGAACTACATCACGTTTCTAGGCAGGCGCCAGTGGAAGTGATAACCGAGGATAGTTACAGGGGGTGAAAGTGGTATTTTTTTTAAATCATGCTCATCATCGAATAAACGTTCAAAAATTGTCTGCATACAAGATTGTGATGAATTTAAGCAAATTCCCGAGAGGAGTCTGCCTAGCGCATTACCAACAAGCTGGCGGAAAGGGGTAAACTTGTCAAAAATAACGGTGAACTTCGTCTTTAAATTAAAAGAACGCCGTTTGCACCATTTTTTTGCTTACACAAAAGAATTCATAATCCAAAAAGGCGTACAGCTAAATGACAAAATATATTTTTCATGACGTCATTAATGTGGTCTGTATGACGTCATACACAATTTTTTAATGCGAGGGCACATTTTCATTTGGGAGATTTGGAGATTTGGAACTTGACCTTCAAGGTCATTCCAAGATCAAAATATGTTTGAAAAATCAACCTATTATAGCCAAATTTGGTATACGGGGGGTTTTCGACGTCGATGATTACGAATATGAAATCAGTTTTTGAAAATTTTCAACACAAGTAGTGGACAAGTTCAACGTCAAATTTGTTTTTAATTTGGAATACCCTCTTTGAATCAGTCATCTTTCGGATCAGGATTAAAAATATCGATTACCGTTAATTGGTTGTGCATCAATTGCTTGACTTTTTAAAAAAAATTGGTCCGCCATCTTGGGTTGTGAATTTTGAAAAACTGATTTCAGATTCGAAATCAGCGATGTCGAAAACCCCCGTACACCTAATTTAGCTATAATAGGTTGATTTTTCAAAAAATCTTTAATCTTGGAATCACCCGGAAGATCAAGTTCAAGGGCATGGTCAAAGCCATATTCGGACATGAAATTTTCCGCTCTTTCCGAATCCTGAATAAAAAATGTGGCTTCGCATTTAAAAAAAATTGTATAACGTCATTAATGACGTCATGAAAAACATATTTTGTCATTTAGCTGTACGTCCTTTTGGATTATGATTTCTTTTGTATAAGCACAAAAATGGTGCAAATGGCGTTCTTTTTAATTAATGACGAAGTTCACCGTTATTTTTGACAAGTTTACCCCTGTCCGCCACCTTGATGGTAACGCTCTAGGCAGACGCCTCTCGGGAATTTGCGTAAATGCTTCACAATCTTGTATGCATCCAATTTTGGAACATTTACTCGATGATGAGCATGACCAAAAAAAAATTACCACTTTCACCCCCTGTAAATATTCTCAGTTATCACTTCCACTGGCGCCTGCCTAGAAACGTGATGTAGTTCAGGAATTGAACTTAATACGATACATTCTGTCCATTTTCTGGATGACGAGCAAAATTCCGCTCTATCTCCCAAACTATAATTGAAGCATCTATAAACGAATTTTTTTATGTTATTCATGAAAAATAATATTTCGCTGTTTTCGGGATGTCTGCTATTCCCAATGTTAGGTGCTGGTTTTACTGAATTTAAGGTCAAGGTACTCCGTACGTTTGCTTTCTTACAACAGCTTGCCATTTATTTCTTTGATTTATTACGTATTTTATTTTTACTATTTTTATGTATTTCGCAGCCGGAAATTATAAAATTTATATTTACTTTTTATTCATGTATTTTTACAATTCACAACTCAGCAACTCTGATGACCCATTTTGTTTTTATTGCATAAATTAAAATGGACGAGTGGTCGCCCAGTGGTCGAAATTCGACCCTATTTCATGAAATTGTATAAAGTATATTTTTATAAGAAATCGGAGAAGTAGATGTAATGACCAAAATTGTTCACTCATATTGACAAATCTATTGAAATAAAAGGAAAATAAAAATGTAATCAAATATCGGTATTCGATATATTTTTGACAAATGAATATACCCCCCCCCCATATTTTTGACTGGAACAGCTCCTGCCAAAATGTTCGATATAGTAATTGGAAGATTGTTCTTTGCAACCTAAAAGTTTTCGCCATTTGCGGTTTTAATTGAGTTCAGAAATATTAAAGAAAAGAGATGGACCAACAACCCTATGAGAACATCAATATTTAATACATTCTCTATTGTCCGCTGACTGACAATTTTTTACACCACACCTTCGGGAAGATTGTGATAATAATATATTAATCAAATAATTAAATTCACATTTAAAACATAATATTTAATATGAAAGTTACTGCATCGCGTCTCAAAAATCAACGCTTTATGTTGAACTATTCAAGATAGTCTTCGCATGATAGTCTGAAAGAGCGTTAGCCTGTCACTGTCAATCAATCTAATCATAGAACTTGTACTTCCTGGCGGTAGCCAGCAATTCACAAATATCGAGCCAAGGTTAGAAAGAGAGGTCAAAAGCCTATTTCACTCGATTGAGAGCTGCATCCAAAGAGCTATGTAGTTCATTGGCTGCATCTCCCAATCGCGTGAGAGCCTCTTTCTCTCTCTATTGCCCTTTCTTTTTACTCTTGGTACGACATTTGTGTATTGCTTGTTACCTCCAGAGGTACATGCCCCAAGAATATAGCAGTATCTAATGCTCCCTCCATATATAATTACTCAATTGGCGTTGACAGTATGGACTAAAATAATGAATTTTTTATTATATTTTATTTAATGAATGAACCAATATTATAAATTAATATTAGCATTCTGCACTGAAGGTCGTCAGTAGCTACTAAACAAAACCAAAATAAAGAAAACCGATTGAGAGACAGAGAAGAAAATGGAACCTAACCACTTAACCATTTTGTCTTTGCCTATTTATATATATATATATATATATATATATATATATATAAAATATATAACTAATTGTCCTTCGGAAAACAGCCTCATATAAAGCCAAAAGTATCAATTGCATACGCTGACGTCGATTCGGCTCTCCCTACCATGCCTCCGCATGGAGCATGGTGCATGGAGCGAATAGATTAATATTGCCGGTCTGTGTTTAGATAAAATAATTCTTTACTCAATAGCTAAAATGCTTGATGTAGGTAAGATTTCAGCTGTACTAAGGTCAAGCGTTACAAGCAATTTAATTTTAAACTTTATATCTAGCTAATATTTGTTAAATTAATCATGTTATTAAAAACTTTAGCTTTAAATAATTGTTGGTTTCAAATTGGCAACCTCTACCTATACACTTGGGTATAAAAGTACTTTCGAAATACTCATTGGTGTTTGCTCTCCTCACCTCTTTTATGAAAGAGATAAGTACTAGAAATTGGTATTGGAAAGGAAGTGTAGTAGCAGAAGCAATTTTAAAAAATTGCCCAAATTACTGGTTCTCTCTTAGAGCTGTTCTGACTGAAATATATCTCTACAATATGATCATCCAAACATCCTACATACAAATAGGTGTATTGTACATACTTATCAGTTGTTGAGAGGTTTCTGCTCCAAGTCTGAAGTCGTTCTCGTGCACTATCAAAATATTTAACCTACACAAAAAATTCTGCATCTCAGTGAATATTCAAGAAATAATGCGTAACTAATACATACAGTGACTGATAATGACTCCAGACTTTGTGCCGAATTGCGTTAACAACAGAGAAGTTTAAACAATAAATAATACACATATTTGTGCATAGGAAGGCTATATAATTGATCATATGGTAGAGATTTCTTTCTCTCAGAACATCTGTGACTAAGACTTGCTGTAAGAGATATCCATTAATCCGGGTCATTTTCGAAATTGCTTCTACTACACATTGTTTCCATTACCAATTTCAACTACGAGTACTTATCTGTTTCAGAAATGAAGTGACGAGAGACCATCCCAACGAATACACGGGATAATCATGGTATACAATTAGTGTCAACTAAATTAATACTATCCCCCTGAAAGTGAAATGGAATTGAAATTAATTCTTTGTTCTAGATGAAGTACTTCGAAGCACTAATGTGATATTGAAGAATCCGTACGGCAAAAATGTATATTTTCAAGGCTACCGCTACTCTGGAGTTTATGAATTTTCTAACTCAAACAATCACCGAAATCCAAATGCTGAACCACTAGAAGATGACGAATCCAGTAATGAATATTATAGGAAATAAATGTATAAAAAACTTCAAGATAATATACAATATTTCTCAACTATTAGAAAAAAATCGTATTAAAATAATTTTATAAAAATTAAATTGTTCAATTTATTAGACTCTCATTGTCCTATTAAAAGCTTAGTTCATAGCAATTTAAAACAAATATTCGTCGAATACAATGTATTTAAATATTGGTGTCATGATCTACCGAAAACTGAATTTTTATATAATGTATATACATTCTTACGAGATTAAAAGAACATTAAAAACCACCTACTCATTGGTGATTTTAATATCGATCTTTTAGCAACTGACAACATCAATCAGGAACAGGAAAAGGGTTTTGTTCCTGGGTTTTGCGGTATTACTAGACCATCAAACAATGCTAAAGGAGGAACATGCATTAATAACATTTTTATAAAATCAAATTCAATTTCCGTTAACATTACCCTTTACAGATCATTATCCATTATTTATATGCTTAAATAAACTTAAACCATCTAATCATAATGAATCTTTCCCCACAATTAATTAAATTAATTACTGTAAACTAATTAAAATAGCCAGGGAACAAGACTGGAATGTGATTCTATCATTGGGTGATCCAAACTTAGCAACGGATAAACTGATTGACGCTACTACTAAATGCATAAACCTAGCAACAGTAAAGCGCAAAAGTAACGGTAAGAACTCCAAACTGGTTCCTAGAAAGAAATGTATAATTTCTGGTATCATCGTTTCATGTAAAACTTCTTTACAATAAATGGAAATCTGATCGAAATAATGAGCAAGCCAAAACCGAGTACAAAAATTACATAAAAAACCTTGACAAAATTAAGCAAAATTGAATTACGAATCTGATCAGATTTGACGAAATAGTAACGATTCTATGAAGCTATGGAACATAATAAATACCAAAAAAGATCAAAAAGCCAGAAAACAGAACAACATTGATTATGTTTTCGCTGAAAATGGAACTAAAATTGATGATCCTAGTGAAGTTGCCAATTCTATAAATAAATGTTTCAGCAATATAGGTCAGGAATTATGTGAAAGTATTCATCAACCGCCAACTATAAAACAGTGTACCCACACCCCACTAACATGACTGAAATTAACAAAGAAATAAAACACTTGAAATTTAAAAATTGTGGGATAGACGAAATTGATGCGAAAATAATCAAAAGCCTCTCCTGCTTCATTGTAGAACCGTTACGATATATAATTAATATAAGCATTTCACAATCTACATAGCCCAATGTATTAAAAAATGCTGAAATAATACCTATATATAAGAGTGGTGATAAACACTTAACAACAAACTACAGACCAATGTCTCTGATTTCTAATATTGCGAAAATATTTTAAATTATTTACAACCGAATTATGAACTTTTTGAATAAATGCAAAATCTTATCGAAAAAGCAATTTGGCTTTATTAAAAATAAAGGAACAACTGATGCACTTGATGTGGTCAGAAATCTGATTCTAGAAGAGATGGATTTACCAATAGCTACAACTTTTGTTGACCTAGCAAAAGCTTTTGATACATTTAATCACAAAATCCTACTTGACAAACTAGGCAGCTATGGAGTCAGAGGTATTGCGAATAAATTGTTAGTTAGTTATCTTCGCAACAGGCTACAACGAGTAAAAATTAATATCACAGTGAGTGAATTTATTCCCGTAACTACTGGTGTTCTTCAGGGCACAATACTTGGACCTCTGTTGTTTATATTGTATGTGCATGACCTTCTAGAAGATAATACTGATAATACGATCTTTTCTTAAGCTGATGATACTGTGATAATGACTTATGACAACACTTGGCAAGGTGTAGAATCAAAAATGAATCACTGCCTGAATCAAATATCGAAATGGCTAGCATTAAATAAATTATCCCTGAATATAGATAAAATAGTTTATATGCTTTTCGGGAATCAATGCGACAGTTTACCACATTCTATTGATGTTCATATAAACGGAAAAAATGTACGTAAGGTGAATGAGTTCAAATATTTAGGTGTCATTTTTGATCTTCATCTGAAATGGGACAAACATATTGAATATATTATAAAAAAAACAAATATTTGTTATTTATTTTTTATAAATATCCAGATATATGGACATTGAAACATTGAGAATGGTTTGTTACGCTCTGTTCCATAGTATAATCAATTATGGCAATATAGCAGTGGGAGGAGCCTATGACAATAATCTTAACCTGCTGCAACGGTTACAAAAAGAATATTAAAAATTGTAAACAAGAATAAATACCTTTACAACAAAAGTCCCCACAATTTTCTCGCTACAATGTCTATTATATCACTACAGAGAATTAAGTAATTGATACGTTACATCCAATTCCAAAACCAGATGTAAAACTCTACAGTTGCCGAAAATGAAAAAGAGAAGTAGAGAGAGTCTTGTCATTACCATTAAATTGTTTAATGAACTCCCAAATGAGTACAAAACACTTAGGGAAAACCAGAGAAAAAAGGAATTAAAACAATGGATTCTGAACAAAGTTTCATGATTTTCATGATTTTCCTTTTAATAAATATCAACCAAGAGTATTAAGAGTATAAGTATAATATTAGTATAATATAAATATAATATAAATATAAAACAAGAAAAATAAGACAAATATTTCAGTAAGTCTACATACTTATTTTATTTTTATATTTCCGATTTTGTTAGCATTTATTAATTTTAGCTTTTAGTTTTAAGAATATTAATTAGCCGTTATATTCCAGTCCTACGCACAGGCAACTAGATTGCCTCTGTAGTTGCAGTACATTATAATTCTATTTATTTTTGTATTAGCATATTACTGGTTTTTCCAATAAAATATCTTAGAATAATAAAATGTTCATACCGTAGTAACTTATGCGACTTTTTTTAATAACACCATAGTAAAGTTGTGAGTTCTAACAGTGTATTTTAACACCCAGAACTTGTGCTATAAAAAGTAAACATCATTAAATTAATGATAAAGCCGAAATCGCAAATAGATTTGATTAAATAAGAGAGCAATAAATAAAAGTTAGAGAGGTTTCAAGAAAAAACAAGAATACGTTAAAACTAGGCCAGACTAATAAATTACACGGAAATTATATGTATGGGAGTGCAACACAATTGTTGAAAATTACAAATTGTTGCAAAGGGTGTAGAATTAGTGTAATGTCTTCATGGAACATTAAATATAATATACACAAAAAAAAGTGTATTTAGATTTTACATCTTAGATGTTACAATGCTGGTTCGGAGCAAATATGTACTAAACGAAGAACCGTTGCGGAACAATCAGTATAAAAATGTCACGTCGCGTAAATGAAATCACCAAGTAAGAGTTATTCACTAACCTTTAAATCGAAGCCCCGCAGGTGGTGTTTTCTTGGTTCCTCTTTCTTCAGAGGCTAGCCCCGCTGGTTGCGGCAGGAACAGTTGTTGAGTTGTTGGAGGGCTTCAAATCTGGACGATACGTTACACAAAAGTGGCGACGAAATATTCCTCGATTAAACAAACAAAAAGCGGGTTGAATAAACAAATTATGCACTTTTATAAACACAAAAGAAGCCAGTTATATTAGTTCAGCGGTTGTTAGAACCGGAACTAATAACTCGCAAAATCGTAGCACAATA
The DNA here is from genome assembly GCA_034190945.1 of Octodonta nipae. Classification (NCBI taxonomy): domain Eukaryota; kingdom Metazoa; phylum Arthropoda; class Insecta; order Coleoptera; family Chrysomelidae; genus Octodonta; species Octodonta nipae. The sequence continues at coordinate 139,241,301 of CM067216.1, read as the reverse complement.
ACTTCAAAAAAACGGCCGTCTTAAACGGAATCAAAAACCAAGCGTCCGGTTAGATCGGTGGTCGAAATATAAATTAGCATTGGCGCGACCGAAAGATTTTCGAAAAAGGTGCAAAAGTTTAAAAATTAACTAAACAATTCACGCAAATTTGAACAATGACAATATTCAAACATTTAGGAATAATATATGGGATTTTAAAAGGGTAACAAGAGGAACAATTCACAGACCAAAATTATTGACTATTAAAATAAAAAAGAAATAGATTATGGGAATAAATTATAATAGTCTAAATGAGCTACCCTTAGGTAACATTCATAAAAGAATTCCCGACTTTGAAGGAGACGGTTCAAAACTGGAACGCTTTGCGAAAGGGGGGGGATTTTAAATAATATAATACGAAATATTTTAAACAATTTATGTTGAAAATATGAAGAAAATATATTTCAATTCCTCATAACGAGCCGTTTTATCTGATACTTTACATGATGCGCTTGAGGAAAATGTTTTTTGTTTCATTAAATTTTATAATTTGCCTCCCTATATAAATACTAATATTTCTGGTTTAGTTTTCTTGTAAAGCGCAATTGAGGCTGTATAGTCATTTTTTTTCTTCAAAATATTACCCTCAACAGTTTTGAAGATAAAGGGGAAAGTGGGTCGATTGTATTCTTTAAAATGAGTCCTTCCATATGATGTCTTTGAGAAAATGCAAATTGGTTATTTTTCATTTAATTTTATGATATGCCTTCCAAACTTATTATTAGGGTTTTCGCTTTATTTCTCCTGTAGAACTCAATTTAGGCCCTAGATTTATTTCTTTTCTAAATTTTAGATATTAGAGTTTCCGAAATAAAGATGGAAATAGGTCGATATTTTTATGTTTTTGTTAATATCTTTAAACAAATTATTGTAAAAATATGAAAAAGTTGCACTTTCATTTCATATAATACATATGCCTTTGAAAATTTTTTTTTATTTAATTTTATATTTTGGCCCCCAAAATTATTGATCTGATTTTCGAATTATTTTGGCTATAAACCTTGGGCAATGCCCTTTATTCCTTCTTTTTCAAAATTTGAGGTTCAATAGTTCCGGAGATAAGGGGGAGAAATGGTCTATTTTAATAAAATTTCTCTCCAGAATCAGAATTTCTTTATTTCCACTTTGTACTAATCTGATCAACAAACAAGGCATTGTGACCAAATTTCTACCTTTTCCGTTAAGTATTACGGAAACCCGAAAAAACAATACTTTACATTGAGTAACTTACATATGAATTTGAGCACATATACAAGGATTTCGTTCAATAGCAGCAGGTACTGAAACAAAACTTGTGTCAGCGTTAAGGTCTGATGATGCTGATAAAAGACCGTAATAGCAAATATTTTGGAATGCAAAAGTGACGGATCAAGAATCATTGAATATCTTCATTGAATTAAAGTTAACAAAAACACTATATTGATACTTGAGAAATATATATTCCTACCAAATTACAAAGTATCACAAATTAAACTAACCTACTCCCCAACCTCTTCAGCAATAGAAAATACAAATACTTATGAAAAAATTAAAAACTTTCAAGATTTATTAGATAGCAAAGTTGCCGCTCAGAATATGAAGATTCTTTTTGAAACGGATTATCCACATTTCATGCTTGGATTCGTTACATGACAATGGTATTGCAATAGATTATGTGGACTCAAAATTCACAAATATTCACGTTCAATTATAACGTTTTTAATTTTATCAAAATAAACAGATAATCGTCTCTTCTTTGTAGTCGCAATGTTTTTATTAATATAGAAGGTAAGTATCTTAATTTTGTTGGTGGTGTTAAATTAATTTTATAACATTGCTGTCCCCTTCAATTTTGATCGTCTCGATCGGAATCGTTCTCTCCATGGTAGGGAGCTAGTCGATCCAAATGAACCACCTTCACCTTAGTTCTTGGATTCCGACGAATACGCTAGACAATGTCATTGATCCTCTTGACCACCTCATATGAACCATTTCAGGCAGATTTTTGCTTTGGAGATTTACCTTTGCTTATCTGGGGGTTCTATAGCCAGACCGTGGAACCTGAATAAATTCTCATTGAGGTCGTAGCGTGTCTGCATCCTATCGCTGGTGGCCAACATCTGTGTTCGGGTAGTTCGTGAGCGATAGGCTAACAGGAATAGAGGAATATGTTCATCCCAATAAGGGTGGTTAATGCTGACGGCCTTGGTCCAAGGTCCTGTTAAACCTTTCCACCATTCCGTCTGTGGATGCAAAGGTGTGGTTCTCGTTTGCGTAATTCCCAATATCCAACATATCTACTAGGATATGTTGGATTCAAAGTTACGGTCTGAATGTAACTCCAACGGGACAAACTTGCTGAATAACTTTTCTACCAGCACCGTCGCCATAGTGGTTGCCTCCTGATTGGGTATAGCATATGCCTCAGGTCATTTGCTGAAGTCATCCAGTGCGACCAGAATCTATTTGTTCCCCCTTTAAGACTCTGAAAATGGACCGGCGAAATCAATGGCAATTCTCTCAAATAGGACTCGCACATTGTATTGCTGAATTCTGCCCTTGGTCTGGGTCTTCGGGTCCTTACTGGCTGCATAGGAGTCACATTTTTGGCACTAAGTTCTGAAGTTTTCGAAGTAATTTACCTTGTAGTACCGTTAGCGAATTTTATCCAAGGTTTTATTCATTCCCAGATTACATCAGTTAATCCCATTATGTACTTCGCTAAGGACGGCGGATACCTTTTTCTTTGGGACTAACAGTTGGAACTCGGTTTCTTTGTTGTCAGTGCTTGCCCAAATTATCTTTCACATTCCTTTCTTCACTCTTAGTCTTATTCCTGTTGGGTCCATAATGACTTCAAGACGCCCGAGCACCTAGCTACCTCGTCCTATAGTAGTCTGGTTGCCTCTTTCTTCTTGAAGGAAAGGACTATTCTGCTCTACAAGGTCTTCTTGAAAAGGCATTGGCATTATTATGCAGGCGGCACGATGTTCAACTTTGAAATTGTATTGCTGTAATTTCTCCATCCACCTGGTCAGTTGTTTTTCCGGTTTCTTCGTGTACAACAGCCATTTGAGGGCGGCATGATCGGTTCGATTAGGAAATGATGACCATAGAGATATTTGTGGAAATGGTCTACAGCCCTGTTTATTGCAAGAAGTTCTTTTCTGGTGACACAATAATTCTTTTCGGGTTTCGAGGAATCCACGACTGTAGCACTCGATCATTCTCTATTCGCCATCTTGCACATGGGTTAGGACAGCCCCCAAACTTGTGTTGCTGGCGGATTGTGAGGAAAGGCATATAGTGCCGCCTTCCGTTATCTGAATGATGTTTCACAATCCTAATTCCAACGGAAGCTCTATTTCTAAGTGATCTGCGGATTTTTAGGTACGGAAATGGTGTATGAACAGAGCTCCAAAAACCGGCCAGTGACGAATGACTTCTATCTTGTCTCCGTTTGTACGGATTCCTGACTCAGGAAAGACTTGTCTGATTGACTTTCAGATTGACGTTCTTAAGTCTAGAACCTACCTCACCGAAGTTCTTCAGATGGTCCTCGAATGTGTGACCCATGAACAAAATGTCGAGGTATACTAAACATTTCCACAATGTCAACCCGCTCAATACATACTCCATTAACCTCTCAAATGTAGCGGAAGCATTACATAACCCAAAAATAACCCTGTTTTTTATCTGTCGCTTTCATGGAGGCCATTATACACTCTTTAGTTTTAGTCTGGAAAACCAACGTGGCCCTGCTAGTGTTATCAGTGTGCCTTCGATTTTTTTGTTCTGTAATCTATGAAAAATCGGTTGGTTTCATCCTTCTTTCTCGCTAAAACAACGGGAGCAGACCATAGGCTGATGGATGGCTCAATAACTCCATTTTGTAACATGAACTTGTTTGTTTTCCTCACTGTCTGTTGTTCCCCAATGCAGCCGACTAGCATGTATTCTTATGTTTTGAGCCTTCCCGGTATATATTCTGTGCTGGATGATTTTTGCACGACCGGTAGCACCATCTTGACAATTAAAAATGTGCCAGGGATTTGCTATAAATTGCTTGGCTTTCTGCTGTTCCTCTGGTGTAAGGTGTGTCAAATGGTCGGTAAACTGTCTGGTACGCTTCTTCGCAATTGACTCGCCAATGACTGTTCTTAGCTGGATATTGTTGTTAGCTGGCCGGATTTTCGATGACCTCAAAACTCTGGACATAGCGATGGACACAGCGCCTGTGTCAAAGGTGATGCTAATTTCTCGGCAGTTGATGTAGCCCTTGATGATAGGCTGCTGCTATCTAGGCAAAATTCCCGGATGGATACTGCTCTGGGAACTGGTGGAACATTAGTCAACTTCCGCTCCTTATGCTAACTGGACATGAGGTTGTTTTGTTGCCTACCCCTGGTTGATGATCGTTCAGATAGCCTTACTCTGCTGTCACGTTGAAAGTGTCCTGTCCGTCCACAACGGTAACATGCCCGTCTGGTGTCAGTTCTTTGGGACTGTTCTAGTAGTTGTTGGGTTCCGTTCAACACTGCCTGTAGGAATGGTTCTGGTTCTTCCTGGCTGAAGAAAGCTGTTCGTACCATCCGCTTGGACAAGTTTCTGACGTCCTCGACTTCCATAGCTTGGAGTAAGTGTAAGTACCAAAATTATATTTTCCTCGATGTAAGTCCTCTTGTATATGTTTTATTTCCATTTGTACTCTTTCAATATCACCCTGCATGGTCTCTTGAATTGAACTGATTTCAACTATTACCTGGCTTTGGAATCGATGTCATCTACCTTGCTTTCAAGCATATCCTCAACCTCTTTTATGTCTGACTCCATATTCAATATTTTCGGGTTAACAGCTTCGTTACCTTGTATCACTAATTGCATTAGTTGTTCTATTTTGTTGCCTGTTTGTTCCTGTTTTTGTGCAAATATTTTAAAATCATTTTATCTTTAATTCCGTCTGTTCCTCGTTTTCTTCAAAGTTTATGAAAATAATCCCTCAATTAAATTTTCATGTTCACTTTTCATCGTAGAGACGAGATTTTCTAACTCAACTTTACGTTTTTCATCAAAATATTGCACTAACCTTTTATATATTTCTTCCTAAATTTGTTTCTCCTTTTGGTCATGTTAAGTTTATCAGTAACCTGTTTGAATATGTTTTGCTAGTCTCGTTCATTTCTGCCATACTTTGAATTTTAGCCATAAATCAATATAAGCTTCACCTAATGCCATACTTCTGTCACCAATTTCAATAGATTTTGTTGGTTCAAAATTCACAAATATTCATTTTCTACCTCTTTATTTTTGTCAAAATAAACAAATAATCTCTCTTACAAAAACACAATCACTAATACTATCAGCAGGTTTCGTACACGCTGCCCCAAAAACAAAAACTGCCTGGCACAAAGTAGTCGCCGTTATATATACCATTCAATCGTCCGAAGAATTTTCTCGCCTTCTCGATTGCCAGTCTAGGTGGTATTCGAATTTGAATCACGTCAACCTCATCTTATTTTTGTTCCGCAGTCGTAATGTTTTTATCGGAACGATTAATTTATAACGTAAGGAATGTTCTATATTTTTCGGTGGTCTTAAATGCATTTCATAACAGTATTACATATTTCACACACCTTCAGTTCCTGACATAGTCTGCTACAAGTGAAGCAAATAAATGACTTTATCAAGAAAAATAACCTTAGTACAAGATACAAATAGAATTTCATGAAGTGCTTGGTTTGATCGTCGACAAACCAGTCAGTGGTAATACCAATGATTGCAATAGTGCTAGATTGTTACACAGCAAGCTGGTTTGCTGAAATAGCGGATATGATAAGTAATCGAAAATTCGCCAGCTATGCTTTAGAAATTGTAATATTCTTTTCAAGATCTCGTAATTTATCGGTTAAATAGAATAATTTCCGGAAAAAAATTAATCAACTTATCAAGTATCTAAGTATTGAACAATGTACCAAACAACAGTACTGTGAACAACGTACACCGCTGATAATTAATTAAAATAGTTTCATACATTGAGTGATAGTAGTACCTTCCACTTTGAAAACGTAAGCAGTCCGTTGCAGTCTAAAGCAATGAATGCACCACCATAAATAATCTGCTCGAAGAATTGGTTGTAGTGCATTTTTAACATATGTGTTTAAAATACTTTTAACATCATTATTTTGTCCATTTACGAACTTTTAAGGGTATCAAGAATAGTGCAGTTGACAAAGGGCCATAAAATAAAAGCGAAATATGAGAAATGATGTGATTCTGATATCAAAAAATAGTTGGTTGTATTCCTTCAGCTCTTATTGTTTGTTTTATTATTGAAATATTATGTTCTTATATATGTTCTTGTATGTGCCGCTATATAAATAGTATTCTGTTGTGAGTGATTGCAGAAAAAGTTAGTTTAACTCAAGAAAAAGTTACACAAAATTTTCTGAAGTAAAAGTAGTCATATACGTGACCACACACAATAAAACTCGAAGAAGAGAATGACCAAAAAATGAAATAGAAATCTCCGAAAAAAAAGCAGAAAACAATATATAGTTTTTGGTCTTCAAAAAGAAAGAACGGAAATTTTGTGGTTAATGTACTAAATTCCAAATTAAAAACTAATATTAAAAAGGAGGATATTAATAACATTATCTGCCTAGGCAAACATAAAAATTGCCCAGTAAAAGTTCAATTTGTAGCCTACATAAAAAAACAGCAGTACTTCAAAACATCAAACAGTTGAAAAACAGAAATTTGGTCGTAACAGCTGACTTTACAGAAATTCAGCAGAAGGAAAATAAGGAACTAAGGAGATACCTTATTTTGGAAAGACAAAACAACCCAAGCAAACAAAGCTACATAAAAACAACAAATTAATAGTGCGGAATAAATCTTTTACCCTGGAAGAACTTATAAAACAGAAGGAGGAAGAATCCCAAATTAAAACATCTCGTGCCCCTTCCACTCCCATCAGTTATAAGTGTTCACGCCGCACTTCAATGAGTGAAATTATTCAAGAAGATCCTTCTACATATGATGTAAGCAACGAAAGAGCAACAACAACTGATAAATATGAAAGGAAACTTAAAGTAAACAATGCTCAAGATAAAATAATAAACAATGTAGGTCAAATAAAAACACGTTCCAATTCATCCTCAACACAATCACAACAAAAACAATAATGTATTTGTTATTGTGAATATACTAAAGTGAATTAATTAAAATTTGTTCAATGACAAATAATGCCTTAAATTATCTCAAAAGTGTAAATCATTCTTACAACCTAGCAACCATTAATGTTAATCCTAAAAATTTTACAAAAACATTAAAATGCAATGACTTTTTATTGTATCATCAAACCATTCACGAAAGTTTATCACGAAATTTTATAGAACTTTAAATATTACTAGATTTTTTTGGGGTAATAATTTTAACAGAAAATTGGCAAATTGCTTCACTTGATAGCTTCTCTCTTCCTGGCTACTAAATACACTATAATGAAAGTAAAATAAATAAATGCGATAGGGTTGAAGCCTATATAAGAAAAGATATCAGTGCAAGTGTTAATATAATTCAATTTATAGAATTATCTCTTTTAAGAATTGTAATATATGTAAATTCTGAAAATTATGGTATAACTTGTGAGTAGATATGAATATACAGCTATAAATCTCTTATCTATGGATATGAGTAGTACCGTTTCAATTCACGAGAAGAGAGAGAATTATAAAACATTTTGACGGCTTCCTGTTGGACAGTAAGTAAGTATTACGTAGAAAAGATTATCAAAATGTTCTTCTACAGCTGTATTTCAGAATTCTTATATTTTAAACCAATATAAAAGGAGTAGTACAAATCCTTATTCCTACTGTGAAAGAAGTTGATGAAGATACCCTACATCTCTTAAACATAATCAAAGATATTGTTGATCTTTGTTTCTGTAACCAATGAGTAGCAAAGGTGGAATGACTGATATATTTAACTGAAACGAACAAGTATTCATTATAGCGGGTTTTGTGCACGTACTATGGTTAACTCATAAACTCTGGATTTCTCCAGACAGCACAAACATTTAGTCTAGAATAACTTCTATTTATTCTTTCTCTTATTGTTTCAAAATATCTTAGTGATGCGATTGTTTAACAAAGTTGTAAACAGAATAATTGTCGCTTATTTACTCATTAAAATTAAACAAAAGTAATTTTACCTTTGCTAATCATTGTTTGCAAGTCAAAACTTCCATAAATTACAACAATAATTATACAATTATAATAATTTTAAACTAATCACTGCAATTCTTAAACGCTTAAATATATTTAAGAACCTCAAGAAACTATATACTTCTAGGGTTATTCTTAATGATCAGTTAGATTTACACAGTAGCATACTTTTTAGGGTCCCGTATATACAATATACGGATACCCTTATAATATCACTCAGGATTTCTGCCTCTGTCACATCAAAGCCATTTTCTCCTAAACTACTGGACGGAAGAGGTTGAAATTTGGTATCAATGTCTAGTTTGGTGATCCGATCAGGAGTACATATCGTAAAAAAAAAATTTTGATTTTAGGGGTACTTCTGGGGGGAAAAACTAAAAAATCGACCGTTCCCCCCCCTGATCTCCGAAACTACTGAGCCTAAAATTTTGAAAAAATAGGAAATATAGAGCGTTGCCCGAACTTTACAGGAAAATTAAGGAGAAATAATTAATATTAATTTTTTTAATTATAGAATTAAATAAAAATTTAAAAATAAAAAAAGCATCATGTAATATATCTAATGAAAGGTCTGATTCTGAGGAACACAAATATATTTTTTTCATATTTTAAAAAAAATTATTTAAAAAGATATTAACGAAAATATACCAAAATTTACCCATTCCCCCCCACTTATCTCCGAAACTATAAAACGTAAAGTTTTGAAAAAAAATAGATTTATAGATTCTGACCTGAAGTTTACTGGAAAAACAAGGAGAAACCTCTACTTTTAATTTTGGGGGGCCAATTACAGAATTAAACGGAAAATATAAAATTAAAATTGTTTCTAATCCATCATGTTATATATCAAATGAGAGGGCTCATTACGACGAAAACAAATATATTTTTTTCAAAATTTTAAAATAAATAAATTAAAAAATATTAACAAAAATATAAAAAAATCGACCGTTCCCCCCCCTGATCTCCGAAACTATTGGGCCTAAAATTTTGAAAAAAATAGGAAATATAGAGCGTTGCCCGAACTTTACAGGAAAATTAAGGAGAAACCATTAATATTAATTTGGGGGGGGGCAAATTATAGAAATAAATAAAAATTTAAAATTAAAATTTTTTTCAAACGCATCATGTAATATATCAAATGAAAGGTCTCATTCTGAGGAACACAAATATGTTTTTTTCATATTTTAAAAAAAATTATTTAAAAAGATATTAACGAAAATATACCAAAATTTACCCATTCCCCCCTTATCTCCGAAACTATAAAACGTAAATTTTTGAAAAAAAAATACATTTATAGGTTCTGACCTGAAGTTTACTGGAAAAATAAGGAGAAACTTTTACTTTTAATTTTGGGGGGCCAAATACAGAATTAAACGGAAAATATAAAATTGAAATTGTTTCTAACCCATCATGTTATATATCAAATGAGAGGGCTCATTACGACGAAAACAAATATATTTTTTTCAAAATTGTAAAATAAATAAATTAAAAGATATTAACAAAAATATAAAAAAATTTACCCATTCCCCCCCCCTTATCTCCGAAACCATAAGCTGGAAAATTTTGAAAAAAATGGAGGTACAGCCCTTTACCTGAACTTTACTGGAAAATTAAGGAGAAACCCCCAATATTTATTTTGGGGGGGCAAATTATAGAATTAAATGGAAAATTAAAATTAAAATTGTTTCTAACCCATCATGTTATATATCAAATGAAAGTGCTCATTATGACGAAAACAAATATATTTTTTTCATATTTTTAAAATAAATTAATTAAAAGATATTAACAAAAATATAAAAAATTTTACCCATTCCCCTCCTTTATCTCCGAAACCATAAGCTGGAAAATTTTGAAAAAAATGGAGGTATAGCCCCTCACCTGAAGTTTACTGGAAAATTAAGGAGAAACCCCTAATATTTATTTTGGGGGGCAAATTATAGAATTAAATGGCAAATTAAAATTAAAATTGTTTCTAACCCATCATGTTATATATCAAATGAAAGGACTCATTATGAAGAAAACAAATATATTTTTTTCATATTTTCAAAATAAATTAATTAAAAGATATTAACAAAAATATAAAAAATTTTACCCATTCCCCCCCCTTTATCTCCGAAACCATCAGCTGGAACATTTTGAAAAAAAAATGTAGGTATAGCCCCTCACCTGAACTTTACTGGATAATTAAGGAGAAACCCCTAATATTTATTTTGGGGGGCAAATTATAGAATTAAATGGAAAATTGAAATTAAAATTGTTTCTAACCCATCATGTTATATATCAAATGAAAGGGCTCATTATGACGAAAACAAATATATTTTTTTCATATTTTTAAAATAAATTAATTAAAAGATATTAACAAAAATATAAAAAATTTTACCCATCCCCCCCCTATCTCCGAAACCATAAGCTGGAAAATTTTGAAAAAACAATGGAGGTATAGCCCCTCACCTGAACTTTACTGGAAAAATAAGGAAAAACCCCTAATATTTTTTTGGGGGGCAAATTATTTAATTAAATGGAAAATATGAAATTAAAATTGTTTCTAACCCAGCATGTTATATATCAAATAAAAGGGCTCATGATGAAGAAAACAAATATATTTTTTCCATATTTATAAAATAAATTAATTAAAAGATATTAACAAAAATATAAAAAATTTTACCCCTTCCCCCCCTTATCTCCGAAACCATAAGCTGAAAAATTTTGAAAAACTGGAAGTATAGGCCCTCACCTGAACTTTACTGGAAAAATAAGAAGAAACCCCTAATATTCATTTTGGGGGGCAAATTATAGAATTAAATGGAAAATAAAAAATTATAATTGTTTCTAACGGGTCATGTAATATATCAAATTCCAGGGTTCATTATGACGAATAGGTACAAATATATTTTTTTAAATGAATATTTTAAAATATATTAAAAAAATATTTTAAAAGAATTACCCATTCTCCCCGTTATTCTCCAAACTCTAAGACCTCATTTTTTTATAGGAAAACTATGAAAAAAAATCTTTAAATCTATTATTTGGCCTCCAAATAATAGAATTAAACGGAAAATAAATTACTAGAAAACCCCCATAGTAATTATAGGGACAAATTATACAATTAAATGGAAAATAAAGATTTAATTTTCAAACGCATCATGTAATATATCGGATAAAAGGCTCATGTGAATTACAAATATAACATATTTTTTAAATCATTTGTATAAAAGATATTAAAAATATTAAACATCGACTTAATTCCCACTTTAGAAACTACACTATTTAAATTTGAAAAATATATTTTATTTATATTTTTAAATAATTTGAATAACAGATTTAATAATTCATAATTTAATTTAATTTAATTTGCCGTTTTTCTTCCAATCAACAGAGCCTCAAAACTCAGACAGTAGATTATAAAAGGCATTTCTGAAAGTTTATTAGTAAAATAAAACTCTAATGTTACTTTTTGGGGGCCAAATTAGAAAATTTAATACATATGCTGCTTGTCTGAAACTGGAATATTCGAATCTTGAAGGTGGTACGGAACCCTAAGTATGCGAGTCCAACTCGCACTTGACCAAATTATTTTTTACTTATACTGTATATTGTACAGAATCTGATGTTCTTTTATTATTAATTTATATGACTTGGGCTATGTCAAAATTAGTCGCTGTAATATATAAGTAATATTATTACAAAGTATTTATTTTCATTAATAATAATAATTCAATATCAGACAATAGCCGCTTCCACTATACATTATTAAATAAAATGTTGTTCATTTAAGAAGACTTTTTTTATAAAATTAAATTGCAAAGTGAGTAACAAACATTTGGTGAAATGTTAGGGTTGATATACATTAATGATATTCGACAAGAAGTTCTACAGATTTACAGTTAGGTAACATTTATTTTGACAGTTTCCTCAACACCAGCCTGTGTATAGAGAAGTTTTTCTGTCCTAAAACGAACTAAAAGGCATTCACGAAATTCAATGGGACAAAAAAATTTTAAACGTAACAGCAATTTAATTTGACTTAGTTAAGTATCTCCAAAAGTGTTTCATGTTTAAATATTATTTAAAAAGTATTGGCGAAGTCCCAAGAACAAAAAAACGATGAATATACAAACATATAGTATAAACAGGTTTTCGGCATTAAACATATATTATTATTTCTCAAAAATCATACATCCGTTGAACGGTTTTTATGGTTTATTTGTGGTTTCAAAAAATGCTACAAAGCAATGCAAAAATATAAAGAATCTCGTATGGAGCATTCATTATATGTGATGTACGTATTCTACCCTGATACAATGGAGTCGGCATGGAATATGGGGACAGCTGCACTTCTAAACATCACTTATTCCCCCCTCACCCTTCTATGCCAACCGAACTGCCACCCAAAAAGTCGTAATCGACCATTTCAGCCGATATGCGCAAAACAATCAAATATTTTGGTTCACTATCTAAAATTTGGCACCTCATATAATTTTCATTTTTCTTTTTCATCGGTAAATTAATGAATGTTCCCTAGTTCACTGATAAAAACACGCTAATGGGATGATTGACTGCTATAAAAGATGCATGCTTTTACAGAGTTTGTATAAAATTGCTGTATTAAGTAATTTACAATTTTTTTAAAAAATATTCCCATTTTCTCGAGAAATTGTGCGAAAGAATCTCCTGACATCCACTTCGTATAAAATAAAGATTATAGCAACTTATAGAGGAAAACAGAAAAAATTGATATTTAAAGCTTCATTTGTTAATAATAATACAGTAATAAATTTGCTAAAACTCACTTAATTTAATCCATTCGGAGTCATTACACGTTTAATATGCTTAAGTCTTACATTAATAAAACTTGATTCTTAACGCACTCAATTTAGCCCTTCAAGAGCCACTGATCTGAACAATCTTATTTTACTTCCATTAGGCTATATATTTTACTGACTAAAAATAAAAACAGTTTTAGTCAACCCTTTACATAATTGTTAGGATTTAACATGAATTGCTAAATAATTGCACAGGAAGCCTCATAAACATTTATATAGAAAAGTAAAGCCATTACTTCATTTTGGTATATTAAATTGTTTAAATATTGCTTTATTACACTTACGTATTTCATATTACCGATCTACAATTTGATGGTGAGGCTTCAGTTACCTATTCAAATGTTATAGTTCAAATTACAATGTAAACATAAAAACAAATATCTTTCTACTTTGAATTGATATCTGATCATTTTAACGTCAATTATAAATTATTTCATAAAAGGTCTTCCAGTTGGTCATACTTTTTCCCTTGATAGTTCTGGTTGTAAATCACGTTGGTGTAGGAAGTACTCTCGTAAAATGTGTATGGTCCATATTCGTTGGTTTCTAATTCCTTATGTATCTTTAATGGTTTGGCTGAAAATTAAAGAGAAAATATTAATACATCTATTTTATCGGAAAGCTTTCTTTTAAAAAAATATGTTCCTTTATTATAATTATACACATATAAGAAAATTTATGACTTCAGTTTTCAAAATTTCTCGGTATACCTACTGAACGATAATTGTTGCATCACTGGTTTTTATTTTTTCTGAGTTCTTTGGGAATAACACCACATAAACTTGAAAGTCTGTATATTTCAAAATAGTTCAAACGTATCAAAGTCTAAATTAGACCCCATTTCCAATGGTATTAACACAGATGAACAAGAAATTAAAAAATTAAAATGATTCGTAACGACAAATATCGTAAATCACATAACATTAATGTCAAATTGTGATTTACGAAATTTGTCATTACGAATTCTTTTAATTTTTTAATTTGTTGTTCATCTGTGTTAATACCATCGAAAACGGGGTCTGATTTCGACCTTGAAACGTTTGGACTTTTTTTAAATATACAGACTTTTAAGTTTATCTGATGTTATTCCCAAAGAAAATTTCTATGTATAGTTTTGAAATAATTTATTTCGATCTAAGTTAGAGTTACCCTCGAGCTATACTAGTTTATGTTTGCAATATCGAACTCATTGATCCACTGAATGAAATAACTACAAAGTCAAATAATATTGCAATAAATTCTTTGGGTTCAATTTCACAAATATTCACACGCACTTTAAACGTGTTTATTTTTATCCGAATAGACTTATTTATAAATACACAATGACTAATACTATCAGCTGGAGTACTACACGCTTCTTCCAAAACAAACTGCTCACATGAAATCCTCGCCATCTTATTAGGATGTAGTCGTTCGAAGAATTTTCCTGTCGTTCTCTGGTCTGCCAGTTTAGATAGTATTCGGCTTGTCAATCAGGTCAACCTTAGCCTTTTTAACGATTAATTTAGAAGATTTTTTAAATTTTGGCTTCGTAAAATGAATTTTATAATAATGTATACAGGCTGTCAAATATATGAAGTGATAATAGATAAAAAGCACTTTTATTTTAAAGAATATCAAGAAACGGCAAAGGAAGCATTTAGTTGACACATTCTTTTAGACTATAAGACGTCATCAAATCTTCACTGCTTTGTTTTGTTTCGTCTGGGCAATCATCAATTATTTTTTTTAATAAGGACTTGTACCTTTTTATTAAATTAACGATAAAAGATTAATAGACCAATTCAGTTATCATCATATGTTCAGTTTTATACTTTTTGTAAGAAAAAAAATCCTCAGGATAAAAAAATTGAGTATGTCCTTTAATGGTCTGTATATCGCCTTAATATTCTAATTAAACAGTTTTTTCCATGGCAAGAATTCCTATAAATTTTGTAACTTGTTTTTATTGCATGGTAAAGCGATGTAAATGAAAGAATCGAACGTTTCAAAATATTTCAGCTTTTGTTTCTTTGTAAATTTTGGTAAAATCTGAAAAATCAAGACTTTGCCTTGATAACGAGTAAACTACAAGTTGTGATAAAAACTTGTAGATACAAACGGTCTAGGTAATATCGATCTATCGAATACCATCGACAAATTTGTAAAATGTTCTTTTGTTCCTTTGCAACTGGCGTAAAACATAATTTTTCCAATGATTGATTACGTCTATGGAAAACCAATTAAGCGCTTAATATTTTAGAAGCAGATAGCTCTTGACTTACTTATTTACCGTACAGGACTTCGTGATCAAAAATTCAGTATTTTAGCAACAATTCAATTTAAAAAAGCAAGTGTTGCATTGTTGAGTTTACATATAGGAAAAGTCTGGTGAGAACTTGTTTATGAATAGCTCGTCTATAATTTGTACATTTTGGATCGTTAAATTTACTAACGAACGGGGTAATGTCGTCAAAAAATAATAATTTAACATTAAAAAAATCCTTAGACACGAAACTCAATGTTAAATTTAGAAACTTTAAGTTTTCTTATTTCACCAATTTTTAGTTAATTTAGATAGAAACAGTAGTTGAAGTTTTGGATATTTTCGATTTTTCCATTTATATCGCTTTACCAGGCAAGAAAAAGAAGTAACAAAACTTATAGGTTTTCTTGTCAAGGAAAACATTTATTAAGTTTTAATATTTAGGCTATATGCAGGACCGTACTATTTTTTTACTTTAATGATTATTTTTTCTTCCAAAACGTTGTATGAAATTTAACATATGGTCTACTAATCATTTATCGACATTTTAATCAAAAGTACAGGGCCGTATTTAAAAAATTGTTAATGGTGGCCTAGACGAAAGGAAATGTAGCAGTGAATAATAATAAGCCTGTGAGGGTTTGTCAGTTCCTCTATCGGGCGCGTCCCCTTGCGAATAGGGGAATGCTCGTCGGCGAAGCTTTTAGCAGATTCGAAGGGTAGGGAGGAAATAAAATACAATATGAGGATATCATGTGGTGTTTTTATTATGCTAAAATCACAAATATAGAGGAAGGCATCGTAACAGGCACCTACAATATCTGGAGAAATCCGGACATATTCCCAACACACTAGCTACGCAGCGGCGATTCATAACAGAAGAAAAAAAGCTAACCGACATAGAACTTCAGCAAATCAAGGGGGATGTTGAAAAAGACTACAAATGGAAGTCCCACCTATTCACCCAGAGGAAAATGAAACATTACAAGCAAATGAGAAAGATGGACCAGAACAACCAGCACAACTAAATATACTAGTACACAATAGTGACCTGGAAGTTTTGGAAATGGAGCAACTAATCAATCAAAAAATGCTCGAAGTCGAAACCTGTGACATGAGCAATCGTAAAAACTGAGCAAGGTATATTTGAACAATGCAGTCCAAAAAATTGCTATAGCCAATGAAGCACTATCAAGAATAGGACGTGCGAAACCCCTCAATCTTACTAGAATTAACCAACTGATGTCTAGTTGCACCAGTAATAGCTGGTGAAGCCAAAGAAAGAATACCAACGATGACTGCCCAGAAGGAGCCGGCATGGAGAAATAGGATAAAACAATCTATAGAATCCTATCAAAAAGACCTTGCCGTGATCCGTGAGTTTAAGAAAGAAGTCTCAACACGGCAGATATGCAGAAAAATAGATACGATTAAACATAGAGGTACTAGAAAAAAATTTAAAAATGAAACCCCAAGCCAAAGCTCAGAGATTAAGGCGATATAAAAAAGAAGTGATCACTACCGCCACATCAAAATATTCAATGAAGATCCAAAAAAATTTTAACGCCAGGTAAATCACCAAAAAATCATGTTGTTGATCCACCTCCGAAAGATCAAATCACACATTTCTGGCGTGAAATACTAGAAAAAGAGGTTTTCTATAATAATAAAGCACCTTGGATTGAACAGGAAAAAAACAATCACGAAATGATAAAGTCAAATAAGTGGCAGGACTTCACAGTAGATGAAATAAATAAAATCGTCAGGCAAACGCAAAATTTCTGGATCAACCAACTGAAGAACCTTCATGAAGACTTAACGATTACTTGTCTCCCAACAACATACAAGATATTGACAGCCGCCCTAACGAACAGGACCATCATTTGACTAAAAATAGAATCTCTCCTGATAAACAGAAAGGATGTAGAAGAGCATCCAGAAGATGTAAAGGCAAGCTTCTTGTGAGTAAAGTGATTATCTCAATGGCCAAAAAATCTTTGAGAAACCTAAACATGGCGTAGATAGATTA
Source organism: Octodonta nipae (assembly GCA_034190945.1). Lineage (NCBI taxonomy): Eukaryota > Metazoa > Arthropoda > Insecta > Coleoptera > Chrysomelidae > Octodonta > Octodonta nipae. The sequence continues at coordinate 139,223,964 of CM067216.1, read as the reverse complement.
TAAGAAGGCGTTTGATAGCCTCCCTCATTCCTGGATTGTCAGTGTCATGAAAATCTACCGAATCTGTCCGAAAATAATTCGATTCATTGAGGGATGTATGGATGAATGGACAACGGAAATATGGCTATACTACTGTGGAGGCACCATCAGAACAGGAAAATTAGCAATTAGCCGAGGAATATTCTAAGGTGACTCCTTGTGCCCATTGTTATTCTGATTGGCCTTGATACCGCTAACAAACATGCTTAAGAAGCAGGGTATCGGATTTAAAATTGATAATGGCAACATAGTCAACGACTTAAATTTGTTCACTAAAGACGAAAACCAGCTTAAACAAAGTCTTCATATTGTGAAGGAATTCAGTGATGACATAAAAATGAAGTTTGGCTTGGATAAGTGTGCTAGCTGTATTCAAAGGCGGAAAACTAATCAAAAGTACAAATATTCAGTCAAATGATCAAACAGCTGTGAGAAATATAGATATGGGTGACATATATAAGTACTTAGGGGTAGAAGAAAGTGATGGTATCGATAACACCTGTATGAATGATAAAATCAGGAAGGAATACTGTCGAAGAATTCGACATATCCTGCATACAGAACTGAGCTCAAAAAACAAAGCACCGCTATAAACACCCTAGCTGTTCCAGCAGTAACGTATAGCCTTGGTGTAGTAGACTGGTTGAGAACTGATATCGAGAAAAAGGATAGGAAAACTAGAAAGCTCCTAACAACTGGAGGGATCCATCACCCTGAAGCAGACGTCCAAAGGCTGTATATCAAAAGGCATAATGGTGGATGTGGACTGATTGAACTTGAATCGGTATATGATCCTTGGACTGAGCACGTATATAGAGCAGGGTAACGACAGATTTGTAAGATCGGTAGTTAAACACGATGCAGTAAAAGCTAAATACTCTCTCCAAAAAGAATCGCAAAAGACATGGGACAAATACCTAAGTCAACAGACCGAAACTCCAAACAACATCAAGCGACAGCTAAAAAATAGTATGGAAAAGCATAAGATTGAATCACTGAAGAATAAACCAATGCACGGCCAGTTTTTCCGTAACCTGGAAAAATTATTTGTGGATAAAGATATGTCTGGTCAGTGGCTACGCAGCTCTGGCCGCAAAGGGGAGACAGAAAGCCTACTCATAGCAGCACAGGACCAGGCACTCAACACCATATACCATCAAAAGAACATCTTGAAACTGCCAGTAGATAGCAAGTGCAGACTCTGCAATAAAGCAGAGGAACACATAAGTTATATTATTGTGGGATGTAGCATACTTGCGCCAACTGAATACACCCACAGACATAACAAAGTAGCCAGCTATGCTCACTGGATTATATGCAAACATTTAGGAGTACTAGTGAAGGCTAAATATTATGAACATCAGCCTCAGAAAGTCATAAATGTCAAAGATACAACTATAATGTGGGATGTTCCAATAGTAACGGACAGAACAATATTAGCTAATAGACCAGAACATAATGGTTGATAACAAAAAAGATAAAACGGTTAACTGATTGACATAGCTGTCCCAGAAGACTCAAACATTATGTTTAAAGAAACGGAAAAAGTGTAAATACAAAGATCTGGAAATCGAGCTTAGTAGGATGTGGAAGTGTAAAACCACAACAGTGCCAGTCATAGTAGGAGCACTAGGTACGATGGGGAAAGTATACGGTCAGAACTTTAAAATGATTCCTTGCCCCCAGAAGCTAAAGTAATGCAGAAGATCGCACTAATGGGCACCGCACATATCCTTCGAAGATTCTAGGGTAAATCGCTGTGAACTCTTGTTGAGATCTGAATTTACCAAAGTACTGCCAAAAGGCAAGAAGATAAAAGATAAAGTTAATAAAATAATAGTAATAAGGAGTCTAAAGGATAGTGAAGCGTCTCTTATAGCCTCTCCTATCAATCCCTACTTGCACCTCCACGTCGGCAGGCCCTGAAAACCGATACCGTCAATATAAGATCAAGTACCCAATCCTAATGGAGGAGATACGTTATCTGGGCTAATGCGAGAACTAACCGCCAACCGGGCTAACCACCCGCTGGTGGGAAAAGGCAGGTTCCAAAGAACATGAAAAATGCCTCGGACGAGCGTCGTAATGTTTGGGAACGGCGCGAGAATCCACAGCCCGATTCAAAAGGTGAAAATAAAGCGAATCATATGGATACTGAGCAAAACCCCATTCGAGGTGTTCTGCAAGACATGCTTCCTGCAGCCACTCTAGCGGGAAGGAACCGGTAGGGAATGAGATGGACAAGTGAAGTAAATAAACACCTAATGCTTTGCTACCTTCAGGTAACAATTCTGGGTACAGACATCACTGGATACAGATAATCACTACACAAACTGTTCACTGAGAAATACCCAGAATTAAACTTCATTACCGAATAACGACTGTCAGACCAAATACGTGTCTTAATACTAAATAATTCCACTACAGTAACTAGAATTGATAAAACAAGAGGCAGAACCTAATAGGAGAAAAGACGGAAGCTGTAAGGCCAACAGTAGAAATAGAAAATGCCATAGACGGCCAAGAACAACAAAATGAGAGATTAGATGAAGACAAAAACAAAACATTCACAAACGCAAACACAAATATAACCACAAACAAAAGCAATCGAACAAACAGATTGAGCACAGTCAGCTAAAGCTGCAATTGCTAGAGGAGTTTAACACAACCTACTTAAAATTTCAAGACACAGTATTTTGAATACCATTTGTACCAAGGATTCAAGAGACTCGACAGATGGAATCCAGAATAGAAATTATAGATAAAATAATCCAAAACAAAATTTCAACCCAGACAACACTAGAAGAGCTGCAACTACTCAAATATACAGGAGCACTTATAGCAACAAATAAGGAAGAAGAAAAAATAGCTCCAACAGACAAAAGAAATGCAATACCAGCTTGGCAGCATAGACTACAAAAAAGAATTTAAACTTTACAGAGAGAAATTGGACAACTTAGTCAATATCAACATGGCAGATTATCAGAAAGGAAAATGAAGAAGATCAAAAAGTCATTATTCGTAGAAATTAAAGAGGAACTATAAAAGCAGAAGTTGCAAGCCATAGTAAAAAGACTCAGACGATACAAAAAAGTGAGAGAAGAAGAAAGCAAAATCAAATGTTCCACGTAACCAAAAAAAAAAATTACCAAACAATTGAAAATACCAAGCACACGGTAAGTGATCCACCTTCATTAGAAGATATTGAATCTTTTTGGAAAAAAATTTGGTCAAAAACAACAATACACAACATTGATGCACCATGGATCCAAACTGAAGTAAACAAAATGTCAAATACCGAACAAATGCCAGAACTAACAATAACTGCAGAGGACATCAAGGCAACAATAGCAACTACAAATAATTGGAAGGCACCAGGCCCGGGCAATATTACAAACTTCTGTTTAAAAAAGTTTACATCAGTACATGCAACACTAGCACGCCTATTCAACAATTACATCTCCAGCCCAAATACTACGGCAGCTACCCTCACCCAAGGAATAACCTTTTCAAAACTGAAGGACGATGATACAACTAACCCGGTTAAATATCGCCCAATAACATGTCTATCCATATTTACAAACTACTTACATCAATAATAACTAAAAAATTGCGGCACAAACAGAAAAATACAATATGAAGAACAGAAATGGTGTCGCAAAGGAACTAGAGGATGCAAAGAACAACTAATAATAGATGCAGAAATAACCTACCAAGCTAAAATAAAACAAACAACTCTCCACTACGCCTGTATAGACTATCAAAAAGCTTTTGATCGTCTACCCCCTTCATGGTTAACACACATACTACAAATATATAAGGTTGACCCCAAAATAGTAAATTTCTTAGACACTATAATGAAAAACTGGAAAACTACGCTTTCATTTCGAACAAATAAACATAACGTTACATCGAACCCCATAAGCATCATTAAGTGCACCTTGGTTCTGCCTTGCTATCAACCTATATCAAACATTCTTAATTCTAGCAGATGTGGTTACAATATTAAGAACCAATATGCCTCCAAAATTACACACCTTTTATACATGGACGATTTGAAACTGTATGCATCATCTAACCACGATCTAAAATGTTTACTGAGACTAACAGAATCTTTCAGTAACGACATAGGAATGATATTTGGCACAGATAAATGCAAAATCAACAGCTTAATCAAAGGCAAGCAAGCAAAATACAAAGATCACGTACTAGAAAAACACAATGACAAAATAGCAGGAATGGATGCTACAGACTACTACAAATATCTAGGATATAAACAGCAACTAGGCATAGACCACACAATGGTACAAAATAAATTAAAACAAAGGTACGATTAAAGAATATTCTGAGCACTGAACTAACAGCACGTAACAAGATAAAAACCATAAATACATTTGCTATTGCTGTCTTAACATATTCATTTGGTACCATAAAATGGAGTGTGACAGACCTAAATGCGTTAAATAGACTTAGAAGAATGGTGTTCAGTTTTGCTCCCTAATGAGACGACTAATCTACAACTCTACAAATGGAATGCTACAAATTCAAAATTCATCACATACATGCAGACGTCGAAAGGTTTACATTGAAAAGGGAAGATGGCGGAAGGGGTGTAATTGATATTAAAAACATGAATTTCAGTCAAGTAGACAATCTCAGAAAATACTTCATCGAGCAGAGGAAAGTATAATACATAAAGCCATTATACATATGGACATCACAGGTACCCCTCTCAAATTAAATAACGAAAATTCAAAACAGACACCAGAAAAAAATAGAAAAGTGGATGAAAAAAATCATGCATGGAAAACATACTAATTATCCCAACCCCGTATAGATAAAAAAGCATCCAACTCATGGCTGAGAACGGGAAACATATATGATGAAACAGAAGGATTTATGATAGCAATTCAGGACCAAACAATCAATATCAGATACTTTAACAAACACATCATCAAGAACTCCAAGATACCAACTGACAAGTGCAGATTGTGTAAACAATACACTATAGACTATATAACAGGGGGATATAACATTTTAGCAAACACAGAATATATTAAGAGACATGATAATGTGGCAAAGTACATACATCAAGAATTAGCCATGAACTGTAAACTAATTGAACAAACCAGATATCACTTTCATGCATAAGGCCACCCAGACAACATATTTAATAGAAATATCCATCCCAAATACGTCTAATCTACAAAAGAAAACGGGTGAGAAAATCGAAAAATACACACAACTGGCGGAAGAAATAAAACAAATGTGGCATCATAAAGTCAATATAATTCCCATAATCTTGTCAACCAAAGGAGTGATATCTAGAATCCTGCACCAATCATTAAAGGTCCTCGAACATTTACTTAAATCTGCAAAAATCAGTTATCCTCGACAAGTGTTCACTCACACGAAAATTCCTCAACTGCACAGATCTTTCAGAATAAAGTATATGCTTGATACTTATCCGGTTAGAACTTTAATAACACCCATTATTAATGGAGAAAATGCAACTATAATAATAATAATAAAGAGCTACAGCCCAAGAACCAGGAGAACCACAAGAACCACAACCAATACAGTCACAACAACAACGTGAGCATCCCCAACGGAGTCAAATGAGAACGAGAACTCCACTCGCAGAAACGGTTGCGCAGGATCAACAGCCAGCGCTCACTCAAGCGGGACTGAAAAGACAGCGCATGAAATGGGCTGGCGCCATGAATGAATTTATAATGCGCACGTTTTACAGAATTACGAACCTTGGCCAGGACAAGACTGGATATCGCCAAATACTCCATCAAGAGTTCTGTCGTGAGTTCCCAGAGCTTCAAGTTACTGAACAGAGAGTCGCAGATCAATATCGTGTCATCTTGAGAAATGGCCTTATTTCGCCTGAACAACTGGACCGAATAAAGAGCGAAGTGGAGCGCGAACTATTTGGTCGAAATACAATCGATCCAGAGCCTGAAACAACTTTGGCACAAAGAGCGGACGAGACTCAAGAACTACAACGAGAACAGCCAACCAACGCTGACCTGCTTGACAAGATCCAAGCAGAAATGGAAGGAGCTCTTATAGAGTATAGTGGAACAGATCCGCTGACTAGACCAGCTGTTCCCAAACTAAGATCTTCTAAGAAATTGGGTATCGTCTTGCAGGCTATGAACAAATTTATCTTGCCAAACTATGTTTTAGGTGCTAATACGTTAGAGTCGCTACACACAATCATCTACTGTACTGGAACTTCCATCTGCAGAACAATTGGGGTCGCAGTAAGACCAAAGCAAGACCCTCCCCAATTTACACAAACACCTCGAATACCACCTTGGCAAAGAAGGCTTGAAGGGAAAATCAATTCTCTTCGGAAATATGTTGGAAGACTGACCGAATACCAACGAGGAGTCAGGAACAACAGAATAGAGAGACTTGTCAATACTATCATGGACAATAACCGAATACACTCCCAGTGGGATGGACAAAACATCACATCTCAGCAGTGTCTGGACAGTCTACGACAAAAGCTCTCCGTCTACACAAGCCGATTGAGAAGGTACAAAACCAGTAACCAATGATAATTGAATCCGTTGTCTGCAATCAAGCCCACTCCAAACGTCGAAATCTCTACATGGCATATGTGGACTACAAAGAGGCCTTTGATTCAGTTCCACATGATTGGCTCATTCAGACAATGAAACTCTATAAAGTGAATAATTGTATTATTAACTTTTTAGAATATGCCATGTCCACCTGGCAAACCAAAATCTCACTGAATGAAGCCAATTATTCGATACAAACCGACCCTATTCCAATCAGAAGGAGTATATTCCATGGAGACTCTATTAGCGCGCTGTGGTTCTGCCTTGCCATGAAGCCTCTCTCAAACAAACTGAACTCGACCAATTTTGGGTTCAGTCTTAAACACATCAACGTACAAGCATTAAAGATAAACCATTTGTTATACATGGACGACTTAAAGTTGATGGCAGCTACGAAACATGATATGCTTAAAATAGTAGAAGGGTGCTCTAGCGACATCCATATTAAATTTGGTTTAGACAAATTCCGACTTATTAATATAGTTAAAGACAAAATACAGCAGGGGCACTTCGAAATGGGAGATGGCACCTCAATTGAATCTATGGGGGAAGTAGATAGGCTATACAGGTACGGGAACAAAATCGACCAAAAATACATGTAAATTCCCATAAGAGATTCTAAGGTCCCAAAACCACGAAATTGAACCAAATTTACCCCCTCCACTCCCACTTCGGCTGGGGGTGGTCTGCTCGCGGCTCCTTCGGGAGGGTCGGCGGGGGAGTCGGGTCGGGGGCGCTTTGTCGGTTGGGAACGGGGGTAGGGAATGCGGTGGCATGCGCTGCGTAGGGAATTCGCAGGCGATCGGCCGGGTGCTTCCGTCGGGGGTGGCTAACCTAACGAGAGGAGACGTCGGGACATCTAACGGCAAGGGAACTAACCTAACGGGACACGTCGGCTGGGAACGGGAGCGGGCGTCGGGTCGGGGGTACGCGGGGATCGCGGTGGCTCGCGCTGCGTAGGGAATTCGCTGGCTTTCGGCTGCTTCCGTCGGGGGTGCGTGACGTCATTCGGGAAACGGACTGGCTCGTGTCGGGTGCTTGTCACAGGGGTGTATCACAGCCGTGTGTATTGGCCGTTGCATATACAGTAGCAAAACACATCTTAAGAACATATGTGATGAATGAAACGTTCGAACAGCGAAATAAATTATCATATGCGCGAGAGCGGAAACTCGTTCGAGTCTCTGCTTTCGACGGATAAACCAGGGCCACGAGGGCGCCTAGTCCGGGCGTTAGATCTCTTAATATAAATAATTCGGCAATTTTAAGCAAAAAAAATGTACCGAAAATGCATCGTAAATAATTAATAGGTTCCCAAATATTTGGTAATTAGAATTTCATTACAAATAATAAAATAATTCAGATTCAATGAAGGTTATAACAAAAGATAAGCGAAACCGCAACAGCATGTTGGTGAACTGATAACCATGTGAAACTCGAGCACTGTTTGAAAGTGCAGTGGCTGGTTGATTGTAAACAAAATCGTTAATTATAAAAGTAGATGCGGTTTTCATTGAAGAGATAATGTGTTTGTAAAAAATAAATACGTAAATGAGGAATAATAATTGCGACATGAATCGTTGGAGTTTGTATCGAGTGCAGGGTAATTCGGCAAGAATACCGTTGGAGAAATGGTTGGAACCTCTACAAAAGCTAGAAATGACCCTTAGAAACGGCCCGTAGAAACGGATGGTTGAAGCCACTACAAAAGCTAGAAACAGACCTTAGAAATGACTGGTACAGTAGAAATGACTGCTACAATGGTTGAAGCCACTACAAAAACTAGAAATGTACCGTAGAAATGACTGGGACAGTAGAAACGTCTGGAAGAATGGTTGAAGCCACTACAAAAGCTGAAAATGGCCCGTAGAAACATAGAAATCGCTGTTGGAAATGGTTGAAGCCACTACAAAAGCTAGAAACGTCCCGTAGAAACTTAGAAATCGCTGTTGGAAATGGTTGAAGCCACTACAAAAGCTAGAAATGTCTCGTAGAAACGACTGGTACAGTAGAAATGGCTGCTACAATGGTTGAAGCCACTACAAAAACTAGAAACGTCTCGTAAAAATGACTGGGACAGTAGAAACGTCTGGAAGAATGGTTGAAGCCACTACAAAAGCTGGAAATGGCCCGTCGAAACTTAGAAAGTGCTGTTGGAAATGATTGAAGCCGCTACAAAAACTAGAAATGTCCCGAAAACGTCTGGTAGAATGGTTGAAGCCACTACAAAAGCTAGAAACGTCCCGTAGAAACTTAGAAATCGCTGTTGGAAATGGTTGAAGCCACTACAAAAGCTAGAAACGTCCCGGAGTAACTTAGAAATCGCTGTTGGAAATGGTTAAAGCCACTACAAAAACTAGAAATGTCTCGTAGAAACGACTGGTACAGTAGAAATGGCTGCTACAATGGTTGAAGCCACTACAAAAACTAGAAACGTCTCGTAAAAATGACTGGGACAGTAGAAACGTCTGGAAGAATGGTTGAAGCCACTACAAAAGCTGGAAATGGCCCGTAGAAACTTAGAAATCGCTGTTGGAAATGGTTGAAGCCGTAACAAAAGCTAGAAACGTCTCGTAGAAACGACTGGTACAGTAGAAATGGCTGCTACAATGGTTGAAGCCACTACAAAAACTAGAAACGTCCCGTAGAAACAACTAGAAACTTAGAAATGGCTGGTTGGTACCTCTACAAAAGCAAGAAACGTCCCGTAGAGACGACTGGAACCGTAGAAATCGCTGCAGGAAATGGTTGGAGCCACTACAAAAGCTAAAAACAACCCGTAGAAACGACTGGGCCAGTAGAAGTAGCTGCTATAAATGGTTGGAGCCACTATAAAAGCTAGAAACGGCTCGTAAAAACGACTGGAACCGTAGAAATCGCTGCTGGAAATGGTTGGAACGTCTATAAATGCTACAAACGGTTCGTGGAAACAACTGGAATCGTAGAAACGGATGGTAGAATGGTTGGAGCCACTACAAAAGCTAGAAATGTCCCGTAGAAACGACAGGGACAGTAGAAATGGCTGGTACAATTGTTGGAGACGCTACAAAAGCTAGAAACGTCCCGTAAAAACAACTGGGACAGTAGAAACGGCTGGTTGGAGCCACTACAAAAGCTAGAAATGTCCCGTAGAAACGACTAGAAACTTAGAAATCCCTGGTAGAAATGGTTGAAGCCACTACAAAAGCTAGAAATGTCCCATAGAAACGACTAGAAACTTAGAAATCGCTGGTAGAAATGGATAGAGCCACTACAAAAGCTAGAAACGGCACGTAGAACCGATTGAGATAGTAGAAACGGCTAGTAGAAAGGGTTGAAGTCCCTATAAAAGCTAGAAACGTCCCGTAGAAACGACTGGAATAGTAGAAATGGCTGGTTGGACCCACTACAAAAACTAGAAATCGTAGATACGCATATACCATACGTTATTATGGAATCGACTAGACTATTATACACTATAAGTAAAAGCTTTTTATTTAGTAAATTACGGAGAGTGTAGAATTTATAGGTAAGCTTTTTAACTCTTTTGACAAGGTGTTCGATATGTGTTTTCCACTTTAAGTTTTCATCAATCAACATACCTAAGTATTTTATTGATGATACTTGTTTAACGCTTTCCAGGGCTCCATTAATTGTTAGAGGTGATAGAGCCGCTCTTCCTACCTTTGTTGGTGTAAATCCTACATATTTAGTTTTAGATACGTTTAAATTCAGGCTGTTTACATCTAACCAATTTTTGACATCTGAGATTGCATTTTGCGCTTTATTCCAGGCTTCTTCCCATGTTGTCCCATTACATATTAGTACAGTATCATCGGCATAAGACTATACTACATCTTTCATAAGATAGCAAATTATTAACAAAAATTAAAAATAATGTAGGACCTAAGACTGTGCCTTGTGGGATTCCGGTTTTCACAAATCTTTTATTATTGTCATATTATCATCTTTTCGTACTTGTTGCGATCTTTCTGGCAAGTAATTATTAAAAAGTTGCAGTATGGGTCCTCGTATGCCAATCTCATTTAGTTTGCTTAATAAAATTTTATGTGATACCGTATCGAAGGCTTTTTGGAGATCAAGAAATACTGCAATTGTTTTTTTATTTTCATTAAAATTCTTCAGTATACTTGTCGTTAGTTTTTGTAAAGGTTGCTCTATCCCTACACATTTTTGAAATCCATATTGATTTGTGGATATTATTTTATTTTTGTCTAGGAAAGACCATATTCTTTTGTTCAGGCATTTTTCAAAGATTTTTCCAAAGTTGTTAATTAGGGAAATGGGTCGGTAATGTGTCATTAGATCTTTTCTATCTGATTTATATATAGGCACTACTACTTTAAATTGATATGGAATGCTTGATGTCTGAAAAATTAGGTTAATTATGTGAGTAAGCGGTTTAGAGATATTCAGTTTTGTTAATTTAATTATTTTTATACTCAATTTGTCAGGCCCTGGAGATGCAAAGTTTTTTAGCGTCGATATTATGTCTTCAATTTCTAAATAGTCGGTTGGAGTCAAAAACATCGCGTTGGTATATTGCTTAGTCTTCATTGTTTTTATTTCTATATTGTTTTTACTAATTTTGTTTGCTATTTTCTCCCCAATTTCTACAAAGAAGTCATTGAAATGATTTGCTATTTGTTTTGGGTTGCTAATTATTTTGTTATCGATACTGATTTTGTTTATAGTGCTTTTGTTTGATGGAACATTTGTGACATCATTTATGACTTCCCAAGTTTTCTTATAGTTTGAGTTACATTGCTGTAATTTATTTTCATAATCGTCATGTTTTAAAGTTTTTATTAATGTACCTAGGAAGTTTCTATACTTCTTATATTCTTCTTCTAATGTTTTATTGTGTTTATTTTTTAAGAGTTTCTGTTTAAGCATATCTCGCTTTCTAATGGCCGTTAGTATTCCACAGGTCATCCATGGTTTTAATTTTTGTTCCCTTGCAGTTATTTTTATTTCTGTTGTTGATTGGCTAATAATGGCAGTAAACTGCTCGTAAAATATATTTACGCGCGGATTGAGGTTCTTGTGCAGCGTATACCTGATTCCAATTTGCATTTTTTATTTTATCCAATAAAAGTCTTTCATTCAGCTTTTTGATGAGTTTCGGTTTTTGAATTTCTTGACGCTTTTCTTTTTGAAATCTAATATTATAAATTAGGGGATAGTGATCAGTTAAACTATTATTAAGAACTAGAGCATTAACTTGCACTTTATGTTTTGTTTGTTTATTTATGTATGTGGATATCTGATCTATTGTTGTAGAAGAGTTGTTATCTACTCTTGTTGGTATATTTATTTGTGGGACAAATCCATTCTTAGCCAACATATTTAAATAGATAATCGAAGACAAAGTTAGTACATTGTTTGGGTTGATGTCAATATTCACATCCCCAACCGAAATTGTTATTTCATCCTTAGATAATGCGGACAGGTAGTCATCAAAGTCCTGAACAAAGATACGTTCATTTGTTGGGTTTGGCCTATATATATCTATTATATTTATTTTTGTGTTATTAAACACTAATTTGCACTCAAGCAAGCAGACCTCTGTTAATGGAATTTTCTTAACTTCTGTAACGAGAATTTTCTTTAACATACATTACAACTCCATCACATTTATTAAAAGAAGCTTCATTGTAAAAAATTGAGAATCCAACAATGTTAAAATCTGATATATTTTCTATACACCAGGTTTCCGATAGTACTATAATGGCGATATTTTTTTTTTAATTTCATTAATAGTTATACATAGCTCATCAAAATTAGCTCTGAGACTCGTAATATTATAATGCAAAATAGTAAAGTTGTGAAATTCATCTATTAAACAAATACCCCTATTCACGTCCCTAAAATCTTCACACATCACATTTTTTAATTCACTAAAATTATCTAATATATGAAACGCTTCATTAATATTTCCCGCCATATTGTATGTCTCTAAAATCTTACACTATAAAAAAGTGGTAAATATAGACTTATATATATATGCAAAGGAAAGCTGATTCAATTTCATAATTCAATTTTTACTAAAATTATAGTGTACAATTAACTAATTTATTTAATACAAAACCTACTAATCAATTTTCTGTATAGTGATTCTATTTAACGTCGTCAGCACTCGGGTTTGATCTGGTTTTGACTCTGCTTGTTCCTTTTGTGTCTGGTTCTTTACTACTTTTTGGATCTCCTGTACTTTTAGACGGATTTTGTATGCCTTTATGCTTTTTTGCTATTCCTTCCGTACTTTTTGGTGTTTGATCCGTATAATTGTCCGTTTTCTTGTGGTGTCCTGTAATTTTTGGAAACGCCGGAGATTTAGTTTGCGTTTCCGTTTGTGCTTGAAATTCACTATCCACCTTCCTTTTCTCTTCTTCTATTTTTTCAATTTCTATTAGTTGTTTGACGGTATAGCTTTTTTTATTTATGTACAGTTTGTTTCCCTTCATGTAGCTTGTTTCTTCAGGTTTATTATGTCTGTTTAGTTTGAGATGTCTTTTTAATATTTTTTGGTCTTGTTGTTCAGTTGGCGTTAGGTCGATCGCTATAGATATTCCCGTATTTTTTAATTTCTTAACGTTACGTAAAATTTCTTTTTTTCTTAAGAAGGATAAAAACTCTAATTTTAAGGGAGATCCCTTTGATTTCCCCAGACTGTACACGTTATTCACGTCACTCGTTTTTAAGTCTGTTCCAAGATGTCTATTTAGTTCTCCTATAATGAGTTGCACTGGTATATTTTCCGGTTCTGGGTTTAGACCAAATATTACGATATTGTTGTTAGTTAGTTGTTTTTCGAATTTCTGTACTTGGGAGCGTAGAAAGGTATTTTCCTGCTCAAGGCTGTCGACTTTTTGCTTCAATTCTTTGTTAGATAAACACAGCCTCTCTTCAGTGGCTTGTATTTGACTTATTAATTCTTCTTTGTTTCTCTCCAACAGCAGTATTATGTCATGCTTAAACTTCTCCATTTCCTTTAAAATCGTGCAGATGTTTGCATTTTCGCCCATCACTTTTTATTATGTTTAACGTTTCAATATTATATTTTTGCCGGGGTGATGTTACCAACCGTTTATTTGTTTGGATACACAAGTTTATTTACCTTCAATTTACTTGTAAATCCCTGATTGTAACAGATGGGTTGCACGTGTGTTAAAGTACCTCCGAGCTTCAGACTTCTTGACCTTTTTGTCGATTTTGGTAATATTGAATGTATTACGGAGCCCGTTTGTTCGGCTAGAAATGCTAGAGTTTTAATTAATTATTGTCTTTTATATAACTGTGACGTTTTTTTTTTCACATGCAGTTTCACTTATCACTGTTTTTTTTATTTGTTCATTTTTTTTTATTCTCGAAACTTTAGGTATAACCAATTTTTATCACAGGGTTTTTAGCGCTGTAAAACGTGACCGCCTTGACCGGAGACCGAAAAATTGAAATATCTTTTCTGTTCCTGCCTCAATGGTAATTTTGTTTTATGTGGGTGTTGGTGAATTATTATTTGGCTTAATGTTGGGTGTGTCGGGTACTTTGTCAAGGGTTGATCGTTATCGGGGACTTTGTGTAGTGGGATACTTTCAAAATTTGTTATTAGCTGTTTAGATTGTAAGTCAACTATGCATTCATAGTGTTCAAGAAAATCTAAACCTAGTATGCCGTCAAACTCTAAATCATATAAAAAAACTGTATGTGGGTTACCTGGAGCGAATGGAGTTAGGGTAGATTGTGAAATAGGAATTTTTTCATGAGTAATGCCTTGAATCGTTACCATTTGAGGAGATCTTTGGGTGGAATTCTTCAGGTCGGGGTGCAAATAGTCAAGATTCAGGTTTTGAATCTGGGTTTCGACTTCGCATAATGTTGTTATCGAATCGGGAGGTTGGTCTAGGCTCGGTAGCGCTGGAAAACCCTGATAATTTTTACAATTAAAAAGCTCGACAGGTGTATCGTCACAAGTTTCTTCGAAGTCAGAATAATTTTGACTATCATCCTCATAAGTCGTCGTAAGTGTTGTTATTATCGGCATAATAGTCCAAATATTGAGTGTAATCAACATTTTGGTGTTGATTAAAATGATGAGTCCTTTCAGGACGGTTCTTGGGATTGTTCTGTATGACAGAAGGGCGAGAATAATTTGGGTTCATTTGAGACCTAAAAAGGGGTCTCTGAAAGTTTTGTGGACGAAACTGTTGTCCTTGTTGAACCGGGGGATTACTTCAGGGGAAATTTGGCCTTGTTTGTTGGTTAGGCCCGACGGGATTTGGTCTGTGGTTTTGACCAAATGTTTGAGAACTGTTTTGCGTTTTCAAACGGCAATTTACTGCTATGTGGCCTAATCGACCACAATGAAGGCACTTAGGAGGCTGTGTCGGTTTTCGAACTTGGTAACTGGCTTTGAGAGGAACAGATTTGTTCGTTTTCTGATCCTCGAAATAAGAAAGTTGAAGCCCTCTTCTAATTCGGGCCTCTATCTTTTGGGTTACTGACACGAATTACCTCACCTAAACGGGGTTCTAATCTCGTATAAGTAGGGTATTCATCACCATTGTATCCACGAGTTAAGAGGGCGTCTTTTTGTTCTGGACTAAGCCCAGCCGTTTTATGAATGCAGGAGTACATTTTCGCACTGAGGACTTGGCGTCGATTGTAAATGTTAGTGGGGAGTCGTTTCAGGCGTTGTAGGTCATGAATCAGGGAAGAGAGGTTACGAGAATCTCCAAAGTGTGGACATATTATACGCGCATCTATAAAGGTTCCCAAGGATATTTAGTCTCCTTCAAATTCGGGTATAACGGAAAATATTTCCGTTAATCGGTATCTTTCTGTTTCAAGGGTATCTGCATTTGGTGAAGATTGTGCCATGTTTATGGATATAAATAAATTGGAGTATAAAGTTTATAGAATAAAATGTTGATGAGTATAGAAAATTAATAAACTGTAGAATACGTT
This sequence comes from Octodonta nipae, assembly GCA_034190945.1. Lineage (NCBI taxonomy): Eukaryota > Metazoa > Arthropoda > Insecta > Coleoptera > Chrysomelidae > Octodonta > Octodonta nipae. The sequence continues at coordinate 139,208,359 of CM067216.1, read as the reverse complement.
AATATGAATAAACGATTGTTTAAACGATAGAACAGTATGGTATGAAATGTAAAGCAACTAAAATAGTAAACTCAACTAAATCGGTTATTCAAATAGATAAAGAATAAAATAAGCAATTCCAATATATCAAATCATCAATAAAAATAAATCAAATAAGTATATGAATAGAATAAAATAAATCAATAAATCAATATTTCATTTGAATCAAATATATCAAAATAAAAATCAAATTGAAAATTTGTAAAATCAAATAATAAAAGAAATCAGTATCAATCAAATCAAATAAATTATATCAAATATTAAAATTCATTACTTACATCAACGGGAAAATTGAAAGCGCCGAGTTCTACGTTTGATTGCAGTGAAAAGACACAATTAAGTGGTAAACTAAACTAGACAAATCTGTAAGTAATAATGAAAAATGAAATAAGGCGAATGTACAATTTATAAGTTAAGAATGCTGAGACGACACGTATATGCTGACTAAGCTGGGAACTGTTGCTAGCTGGTTTCATATAAGCCAATGGTATAACTTATACAACATATATATATATTATATATATATATATATATATATATATATATATATATATATAGCTCTCTTGATGGTCCTTGTGTTCGTCCGTTGAAAGTTTTGTCCCTGTAAAGGAACGGTCGCCTGACGTTTCGCCAAGATCTCACTTGGCATTTTCATAAGCCTTTTCCTCTTCTTCCAACACGAAGGGTGGCTGCAGGTTCGAACCTTTCCGACTACTTCGTATCCGAGATCGTCGGCTAGGTCTTCTCCGCTTGGTCTGCTCTCCGTGGCGTCTGAAGTGGAAGTCGCCACGGAGAACACCCGGACCATCAAGAGAGCTACACATAGTTCCGTCCGTGCCAACTTGTTTTCAAACATATATATATATATATATATATATATATATATATATATATATATGTGTGTGTGTGTGTGTGTGTTATATGCAAAATATATCAGCAGTTAGTTCACACAGTCGAGAAGTCAACGGAATTTAAAGCGTACGTGACTTCTCAGGGATATCAAATTTCATCTCGAATTATATGCAAACAACTTCCCGGAAACCTACACGAGTCCGTTTACCCAGTAAAATCGCTGACTTGCATCAGCACTTTTGTCAATGTTATAAAAGCAACTGCAAACGATCTCGTGTTGTCATTCAAATAATATCAGTTTTAGTACTAAGTCATTCAAATATTATCACTTATAGTATTTAGTATTTCAAGTAATTAATTGTTTAAATTTTGATTTGGTATGTTTTAAATAAATAATCTTTTTTAAAAAGTGATTTGAATCAAAGTGAATATAAAATTGGCGCAGTCAGTAGGATTGTCCAACACAGTTAGAACACGTGCTACTAACTGACTGTGGAAATTTCCAAATTTGTGGACAAAAACTACTTGAAAAGGACAACAACTACCAAGTACTAGCAAGGGAACACGCAACCAGGCTAACCAGTGCTAAGTGACGCGGAGAACAGTCCGATGCGAGGAATAATAACGTATAGAATCACATAAAGTAACTATTTTTTATTTTGAATTTATTTTGAATGACCACCAATTCTTTCATTTATATAATTTTTTATTCCTCATACCTTACATTTCATAATTATTTTGAAAACTATTTATTTTATATATCAATTATTTTATTTTATTTTCCATTACTTTGACTTACATATTTCGAAGTATTTGAAACATTATTTCAAGTTATTTACCATTTATCATTCCTATTTCAAATTTGTTATTACTCTATAAACATTGCTCGATATTGGATTTGATACAACTAGATATTTACCATTTCATTTAAAACCTCAATCATT